>SAUE01000045.1:71552-104768 GCA_009724625.1 Deladenus siricidicola
GCGTGTATTTGTTTGCTATTGCCATCTCAGTCACTACCGTACTCACAATCTTTGTGCATCGTTACGTTATTATCGTAAAGTATGCTAAAAGACGTGCATGTACTTTTCGAAGAAAATAGCCGGAAATCGTTTTTTGCAACACAAATGCAATAATAATTTTATCTTTTTCAAGTCGAATGAACTTTTTCCATATTTCCATTGCAATATATGTGAAAAAATACTTTTTCAAAAAATATTGCACAGAAATGGAAGTGAGTATGATTTGACTATGACTTGACTATCGAGTGACTCAGAGCAGAGCCTCGATTCGCAAAACGTGACTTCCGAACGAGTCGTAGTGACTCGAACCGAAGTGAACCGTTTAGCCAGAAAAAGTTTTCGGGTTTTTTTAGTTGGGGGACAAAACGGAGTATGTTAACTCGAGACGAGATCTATCTTCCTTTTGGGTCATTTGCAAAAAAAGTAGCAAAGCTCATAAAAATCTGTTTTTTAACTCGTTTGTCGCTGGGGATCAAAAATTGAAAAGTCAAAAAAGAGTTGCAAGCCACAAACAAATGAAAGTCACAAAACGGATGGAACCATTGATCATGTTTTGACTTTAACTCTAATATTTCTCAAATTTCTACAGGCGATCGATGATTTTTTCACGATATTTAATCGCACTGGGCTGTATTATAACTTCCGTCTCTATTCACCAAGGAATTTTCTCTGCGTCGATGATTATTGACGCAAATGCGGAAAATTGTCGGCCTCTTTTTCAATACGCCGTATGGCAGTACGGTGAGCGGCCGCCAATTTGCATGGACACCGCTACCGTAAGAAAAATATTATAATCATTCATCATTGAGTTAGTTAAATTTTTAATTTTATTTAAGAAACTATTTTATTTGTGTTTTATGGATACATTTATATTTAGAATGACACATACTTCGTATACTTTCTCGTCTGCGCAATGTTGGTTAACGTTAGCACGTACGGTACAATGATGCACACTACTATACAAGTGATGCAAAATTTGCGAAAAGTTCGCGCAAATATGTCAATGAAACGCGCTCATCTCCAATCGCAAATGAACCGCGTGCTCATCACGCAGGTTAGCTTTAAAAATGTCGAACATTTTTTAATTAAATTTTTCAAACATTTTTTTGTATTATTTCCAATGGAATATTTAAAAAATATGATACCAAATCTATACAACTTTTAAAAATAAAAATGCTTAAAATAGCATTCAACGCGGCTTAGACGGTTTTTGAAAAATAAACTTTTTAAAAATTTGAAGTACTGTGTAAATAAAAATGTAAATAATTTCTTTGTCGACTCTACATTTGGTTTCAGATGCTGACGCCAATATTCACAGTGGTTATTCCGACAACCGTGCTCATGTCATTTCCAATTCTCAACATCAGCGTACCAGGCGTAGGCGTTGTAGTGATGTCTTTCTATACGTGCCTGCCATTAGCGAATCCATTTACGACCATTTTGCTAGTCTCCAATTTCCGCCGACGGGTTTTCGTCCGCTCTACATATACGGAGATTCGGACGGGTTTATGACAGTAGTGCGATATCAGCCAGTTTAAAAACCGCCAGATTACCAACGATGTCGCCAATAAAAATAATGTAAAAATAAAAGTATGTCAAGAAATTTTTTTCTCTTTGTTTCTAATCAAGCCTCTAAATGTATTTCCTTCATTTTCGTCGCAAAAGTTTGGGTATTTTTGAGATCAACGCCAACAAATGATATTTTAGAATTACGAATATTTGTATTATTTATTCATGCATATATGTATTTTTTACATATATGTATTTTGGTTGGTAATTTGTCTGAATTTCAAATCCACTGTATGTATAATACATACATACACATGCATTCCTTAAACCTCTGTGAAGATTATCAGCTTAATATACATAACAACGTTAGCCGCCTCTGTCTACGTTAGGTAGGCAGCTGCTAATTGTATTAAGCTGTTCTTCTTTTGTAAGTTCTAGAAAAAGTTTTCCCTCAGATAAATGTCTTCCCCCAAACAAAAGTCTTTCCCAAGATTCTCGCTGATGTAATGTATGTTTTTATTATAATTATAAATATCACGCAATTTACAATAAACGTTGATATAAAAAGTTGCTGAATTGCGAGCAGAATTTGAGATCGGATACGTTTTGTAAAGAGATCTTTGAATTTGAGACGACTTTAAATTAAAAATAACAGAATAAAACAATGGCGAAAACGCTGGAAACTGTAAAAGTTACAGAAAAATAAATAGGAAAAATAATAATTTGAGGATTTTTTTATTGAAGTGTTTTGTTTTTCAGCACAAAAAGACTTAAAGATACGCAGAAGTTATAAAACATTGAGAAATAAATAAACAAAAAATTTTAAAGTTTGGTTAACAAATGCTATTTAAATGGTTGACTATTCGAATTGCAACAAATGGTTGACTTAGCCTGAGAATCAGATCATGGTTTTGAAGTTAAAAAATAAAACAAAAAACGAAAATAATGTAAGAAAAAATTACATAAGCTAAGTCTCAAATTTTTTATATCTAAAGACTATGTATTCCAAAAAGGAAAACACGTCAGACAAAGTGTGCGAATTCAAAACACATATTCTCGGTAGAGGTTTTTGTAGGTGTCCGCAACGAAAATGCCCGAATTGATGATTTGTGGTTTTGTGAGGGAACGAAGCCGAATTCCGAATTCGTCGTAGAATGTAGTTGGATATCCCTGAAAAGGGTTAATTTTACATTCATTATTCTTAATTAAAATTATTAAATAATAATAAAAAATTTCTGGAACCAAACGAATTTCAAAATAAAATGCTACTGTTTTTTAACATTTTTTTCTTTTTATACATACATATGTATATAATAAAATGAATAAGTAAAAATAATAAATAATAAATTTGAAATAATTAAGATAGATTAAAAATCAAGATAATTTCCCATCTTTTACCTCATATTTTTTCGGAATTTGATGGTTAAGCCTTTGAAAATCCTCGGTTCTGTCCAAATTGCCGCCAAATACCGTACCGAAAAGGATATTTTCCGTATTTTGGCTATTCTCCAAATGCTCCAGCAATAAATCGGCGTCGTTTTCGTGCAGCTTCATTTTGATTACATAGCAATTTGCGAGATATTTCAATGGGAAATGCTGTAAAAATTCGGTTTTGCGAAGTTGAATTTTTGTCGTGTCTGTGGGAATTGTGAACTTTTTCGTGTGAGATTCAGTATTGAATATAATATGTATTGGATACAAACTTAAAGTTCTATTCAAATGCTCAATTTGACTGTTTTTGTTCGTGGAAAGAGGGTAATATTTGTTGGAAATTGTTTTAAAATTTGCAAAGAGATTAGATTTCACGATTCCATGTGCAAAATGGGCACAAAATTTGAAATTTCTTCGATTTTCACAGCGAAAAAACTATAAAAAACACAATTATAAAAAATTACACGAATTCAGCGCCGGTCCTCCAGTGATATACGTGAATTGTAACACCGTATGCATATTGTATATTGCAGAGTGCAATTTTCGATACAGAAAGCAAAACGGTACGCAAACACACAGCGCGGCCAACCGTCGGCGGAGGTGGAGCGTACCACTTATATAAGTATAAAGTATTGGTGTACTGTACGCTACAAAACAGTATCACACTGCAAATCACGACGATTACCAGTGATTTGTCGCGGAATGCTAAAACAATGCTGAAACTTTATTCGCGTAATGCTGAAACTTTATTCGCGTTGGTTATAGCTATTGGAAATAATTGCATAAAATTGAAAAATAAATAAAAACTTTATTACAAAATTATAATAAAATTAAAATTTATATTATTTATTAGTCGGAGATTATTTTTGAAAATTATGTATAAATTAGAACAAATGTAAAAACCTGGACGGTTGGAATTTAATCGACCAAAAAACGTTATCGAATTATCCGTCTTCTAAACAACTCAAGTCAAAAAAATTAAATCTTATTTTATGTAATAGTGTATAAAACCCAAAATTTAAGTTCATTTAAAAATTTAAGTTCATTTTTTTTTATTTAAGTTCATTTAAAATTTTTCCTAAATGCTACTTTGCATGGAAATTGCTTAAAGCTTTGTCAAAATTGTCAAAAAATTGCCAATTGTTGGTCAAATTTTTATTATTTGTAAACATTTAGAAGATGCTTTATTCATTTTTCTTATTGGTTTCCATAATTAAATAAGAGAGCATAGCGTTGTTTCTTTCAATTCTTATCGATATCTCCCTTGTAATAAGCATTTCATTCTTTTTTGAATAAGTATGTACAATAAAATTTCCTATTTTCTTTCCTATGCAGATAAATGTACAAAGTTCATCTGCTTTCGTCGGCGATGTTTACCTGCGTTTGGAAATAAATATTTTGATGTTCGCCTTTCTTTTTGGTTTGCTTTTTTTCGATTCAAACACAAATGCGACAAATCAGACGAATGGTGCAAGTTATGTATTATACATAAAACGTAAAAATAATCAGCCACAAATATAATACTGCCACAAGAAGGTTTATAAGATATGCAATATGAGGTAATAAAGAAAAAATTCAAATTTACTCTCAAAAAATAACGAAAAAATCTCAGGAACCTCCATGTCACACCCCGATAATGTGAGTCACCTGGGGTGGATATGGCGACCCGAGTTAGCCCCAATATCAACCGACCATGGCTTTGCTTGCTGCCACGACTGAATAGGCAAAGCAGCAGCCTATCGTTCAGCTAAGCACGAGAGAAAGAAAGACTCACGTCTTTCCTTTCCTCGAGCTTGCTGATGACGATCAGCGGCTGTTCAGCCTACTCTAGTCTCTTTATTACACCATATTGCCTATATTATAAACCTTCTTGTGACAGTACACTATGCAATTCATTAAGCAATTAGTAAACATTCTTTCCTATAATCTTGGCTTCGTCTCCAGCGCCAAAAAACGTCGAAATTTATTGCATTTTGACTAATTTTTTGCAAATTATGCGTAATGGATGACAATAGTATTTGCCAGCAGTCGACGCTTACTGTAAAAGGTCGACACTTTCTGTAAAAGGAATGCAAAAAATATGGTATTATGTATTATGGCACATAAAAGTTCAAAATTTTTCAGTATTCTTGTCACACCGAATTTTTATTTTTTTACGAAAGTTTTATAATATTTTTCACGGCACCCCTGTTGCAGTCCCATTTGCAGTTATTCAACATATGCCAAACCGGAGACTTTTTTTTGTTATACGTTGTACAAAAATATTGAGTTCATTTCGTGTGTCAAAAAATTTTCGTCGATGGGTTTTTCACACGCTTGCGACTGCTCTAAGCAAAAAAATGACACCTCTTTGCTGATTTTGATTAATTTCGATGTGCTGTTCTCGAAATGTTATGTATCCGTAATTCTTGGTTTCAGATGATTCAGTGATGATTCCGACAACCGTGCTCATGTCATTTCCCTTCCTCAACATTAGCATGCCGAGCGCGGGCATTGTGGTAATGCTTTTGTACATCTGACTGCCATTAATGAATCCGTTTATGACCATTTTGCTGGTCACCAATTTTCGTGGACGGGTTTTTCACACGTTTGCGACTGCTCTAAGTATAAAGCAATGTGGAAAAATTTACGACATTAGCACGGTCTCGGCCAGCGGTCAAACTGAGACATTAGCCTAGCCTTCATAAGTCGCCAATAAAAAGTAGGTATTTTGATACAAAACTTCTTGTTTTGTTATTTAATTTTTGTATCACTTTTACCGCCGCCCACTTTTTTTACTGTTTTATTTATTTTTTCTATTTGTTTCTCATGTCTTTCTCTCTTTTCTGCCTATTTTTGTTGTATTTTGGTTTATCTGCTTTTTTATATCTTATTTGTGTTTCTTTAACTTTCTCTCTGTCATGGTAGCCTTTTAATTTGCAATTTTTTTATAATTTGCGCATATTTATGAGTCACGTTGTATCAAATAAAAATGCAATTTTTCATATTTACAGAGCAAATGACAATAACTAAGCAAGTGAATCATCAGAGATGAGGCAATCAGTGGCGTAAATATTTCCAACACGTTGGTCGAAGTAGTAAATGTGGTTGAACACCGAATAGTAACCGTATTGATTGCTGCATTCGTTGCTCTCTGCCGCATCCACGCAAATTTTGTATGGCTGTGGTGACTGTGCCTCAACGGTACTGAAATTGACCGCGGAATTGGCCTTATCGACAATTTTCATATTCTTCGAATACCATACCTACGTGTAATAAATAAATAAAAAATTTTATGCAATGTACATAAAGCAACCAATTTTTTAGAAAAAAAATTTTGTTTTTACTTACTACTAAATAAGAAACGGTAAACATTGAGACAAGCTAATATGACCACATTAAAAAATTTTTTTGAATACAAAAAATCCAAATTCTAACCTCGGCCTTATGGTGTGTGTAATTTCGAAAGCGTAGCGGTGGTACGTGTGATACGATATCACGTCGATTCACGACTCGATATGTGGCATTTGGCATCTAAATTTTAGTTTTACACCATTAATAAAGATATGTCGATGTTTTACATATTGCTAAAAAATGTTTAAAGTATAAATTTTGTTCAACATATGAAAAAAATTATTAACCAATTCTTCGTGCTTTCTACCGTACTCCTCGTCACCGGTACGCGGTTGACCGAGCGTGACTACGCGAATTCTCGACGTGTCAATTTGGCCGTCGGCGGCACTATGCGCCGCGCCAATCGACGCCAACGCGCCACCCAGGGAATGGCCGGCAAACTTCAATACAAAATTTAAACCACAAATATAAAGCACGTGATGCTATATTCGGAATAAAAAACTTTAAAATGCACGCTATATACACATGTCACGCCAATTTTTTGTCCCATTATTAAAAAATATTAGTAAAAATCAATCGATCAAAAGTCAAAGAAATTTTGATAATTTTTAGTTTATGGTAAAGTAATCGAATATATGTATGTATGAACATATTTACATATATCGTGTAGTCCGAATAGAGTTGCGCTAGAGTTTTTACATCCTCGCCGATACTCGAAGAAAACCAAAGAACGTCGAAAACCTCTTTGAAATATGCGCCAATTTTTCCGCCAATTGGCGATTCCACCATCGGCCGAAATGTGGATGTTTTCAGTTCGATTATAAGCTGAACGATAGTGTTCGTGCCCCTGAATTAAGTGAAAACATCTAAAATTTCAGTTATTCAATCTTAGTTGATTTTTTAAAGTGGATAAACAAAAATTTTAAATATATAATAATAAAAAGGGCATATAAATTAAGTCATAATCTTTTCCAAGAAGAAATAACTTTTTTGGAAAAGAATTTTTTTAATTTACTGTAACACGCTACAGGCTTCTTCAAAATGAAAAATTTGTGCTTTTTAAGCCCACCGAAATGCCACAATAATTGCTTTGCCATCGTGGTGAATTGCTGTGAACGCCGCGCAGACCTCGGGTCCAGAATAATTGTCACAGCTAGCGTTTATGCTGCGATAAACCTAAAAATAAAAATATTATTTTCGTAATTTTTTAAATTTGTTAAAAATATTGCAATTTTTTAGCACAATCAACCAATTACATATTATCTTAGTTTAATCCAAACGTAACGAACACTACAAATACATAATTATAAAACGATAAAAATAAATTAACTTTTAATTAGTGTAATTAAAAATTGCTTACAAAATATTTCTTTTATTTTTTAAAATTAAACAAAAAAGTCATGTTATTATTATAAAGATTAATTTTTTCTATTTTAACTTTTTATTAATTTATAACAAATACTAAAAAAAATTCATACATCATTTTTTCTAAGTCGTTGATTGCAGTAATCGCAATTTTCTTTCGTAATTTCTTTGTTCTACGACCTTTTTTGCTTTATTTTGATGATTACGCATTCCTAATTCGCACTCTTATGAAGAAAAACAAACTTCAATGTTGCGAAAAGTGTTTTGAAGACACGGCAGCGGATCTGGTGCGTACGCGGCCGCGCAAACGCCCAGAATGGTGCGCCGCGCGAACTCGTGGCTATAAGCAGAGTCGCGCGGCCAGCCGCCCGACGGTCCGAACGCATTTTTTTGGGTGCGTAGATGGAAATTGTGAAGCTTTTCATTGCTCATACCATTTAGATAGCGTTCATAGTGGACTTTTGTATTTTCAAATTTTGTTTCTAATGTCAAAATTTCATCAGGATCTTCGAGGATTTTATAATTCCATGCATCCTCTTCCTCGGCTGCGTTCCAACCATCAGCTGATATATCAGTTGCGCCTGGCTTTTTGGCTGTTACATTGGCTGCGTCCGCATTTCGTTTGGCCTGATCTCGTAAAAATACGGGCACACCACGCCGTAATTTCGTCAAAACATCCCGAGTGAGTTTCAGCTGGGCGTAGGTATGATTTCTCTCCAAATTCAATCCATGTTTAACATTTTTGGTCCGAGTATTTTTAGCTACTATTTTCACTACATCTGCCGCTACCGTATCAGCTATAGTAGGCTGAGAAATGACCTGTTTTCCTGATAAATACGGCTCGAAAATTTGGCGCCTTTCCAGTTGTATTACCGCCAGCGGAAACTCGGCGCTCAGCAATACGCTCAAAATTGTCAAAGCCCGCATTTGGTGAATGTAAACATAACAAAAAAATAAATAAATAAAATGTTTAAAAAATGTTTAGTAATAAAAAATGTGTCACCTTTTAATTTATTTGCTTTGGAACGGAAATATAAAATTTTTCTTTTGTCAATATGAGATGGTAAATGGTAATCAATACCTCAAATATCAGTAACAATCTTATCAGTGCCATTCTCAATTTTTTCAAAGCAAAAAATGATTGTGAGTAGATTAATTTTTAATTTAATCTTAATAACTAATTCACAAAAAATAATGTTTTTATCAATAATATGTATGTACCCCGGCCGTAAGAATATTCAAAAATTAAAATTTTCATAAATTTTCCAATACAAAAATTAAAAAAATTTTTTAACTATTTAATTCAAAGCAGCTTTAAGTTTAACATTTTATTCATTCAAGAAACATGTAAAAACACTAAATTGATAAATATTTTATATGAAAATAATAATATAAAAAACGCGAGACTATCGAAAACTTCAAATCAGAATCATACACGGTAATTTCTGAGATTATTTCTTAAACAATATCACTGCAATACGGCATACAATATATGTGTGTGATGTGAATTTTTTTACATTTTGTACGTTCTCTCATAATACTTTTGGTGTGAAATTCGGGTACAGTAGCAAATAGTTTTTGTTGTTATTGTAGTTGTTGTTGTTTGTTTTGTCGTCGATGTTGCTGGCGACCGTAATAGTAATAGTAATTGTTGTTGTTGTAATAGATTATGTATTAATAATTAACCATGGTTGTTGTTTCAGGCGCTCCAAAAGCAAAATTTTGATTGGGATTTTCTATTTCCTGCCGAATCTAAAAATTACAACTATTTAATTTTAAAGTTTAAATTGTAAACTTTTGAATTTTTATTTCAATAACATAAAAATGTTGTACATTACTATTATATATTCTTTTCGAGTAAATTTGTAGTTAATTTTTACAATTTAATGTTAATTTTGCACTACATTTTCCAACAACTAAATTTGAAAAAAAATTGAAACCTACAGTAACAAATCTTACCTCATGTAAGCGGATTTCCGTTTCTCCATCTCAATTGCCGCGGTTTTGTCGACGCCGCTTGGCGCGAGTAATGAGCGCTTTCCGAATCTGAATTTTTTTCTTGATAAAATATTGAAATAAAACAGAAACAAAATGCTATTGTTTGTTTTGTTGGCTTCTTTTCCTGGTCAAATTTTATTGAAAATAAAGCTAATTTGTCCCACTTAAGCCCCGCTTAACCCAAAAGCTCAAAAAATAAAAATTCTAAATTCTTGAAATGCTTTCACCTCATGTAGGCCGATTTCCGCTTTTCCATGGCGTTCATGTTGTCGTACTCATCCATGTCAGACCTTTTGCCAAATCTAAATTTCGTTGATTTAAAAAATGTATTCTACGCTGTAAAATATTTTTCTTGTTTGTTTGTTGTGACATGTGTGACAGACAGTGTCACGAGTAATTGAGTAATTCAGTCGTTTTTATTGGATTTTTTTTAATAAATTTAAAAATGAAAAAAATCTTTTGTTTAAAAATACTTTTCTTTTAATCAGTTGTCATGCTTTAATTTTTATATTCGAGCTTACGTAAGGCACCTTTTATGAGGTCATTATCGCATTTTTAAGAAAAACAATCTCAAACAGATAAAGGAGTTTAAAAATTTTAGAGATTTGTGTAGCATCTATGGACCACGTTACAAAAAAATTAAAAGATAAAAACTCAAAAAAAGAAGGATATCTTCTGCTAAATCTCAACAAATTTCAGGCAACTTTTGCACAGGACTGTTCTCATATCGAGTCTCAGTACTTCAAAAATGTGCTAAAATGTCAATTATTCCGCAATTCACCTCATATAGGCAGACTTTCGCTTGCCGAACCGCATGTACGCCGACTTTCGCTTGTCCATGGCGGGAAGGGCGGAGTATTGCTCAAACTCACCGCCCTCATATGGCGAGAACCGCTTTCCGAATCTAAACTTTATATTGTAAAAAAAGTAAAATAAAAGATTTAAAAAGAAACCAGAACCATTTGCCTTCCGATTCGTACAAATGTTTTCACAACTAGTAATTCAAATTCTACGTGAGGTGGTTTTTTATTAAAATTTTAGCAAAAACCTCATGTAGGCGCTTTTACGCTTCTCGAAATTATCGTAAGCGGCGGCACCGTCGTCTTCACTCGCGCTTTGCGGCGAACGGCCGAAGCGCATGTACGCGGATTTGCGCTTTTCAACTGTAATTTGAATTTTATTTTTATTTTTTGCTTTTTTATTTGTCGCAATTTTTATTTTTCGTTTATGTTTATTTATTTATTTTATATACGTTTTTTTTATATAAATAATTTTTTGTTTATTGGAAATTCAGCTCCTTGAAGTCAAGCCTAAGTTATAAAACAAAACATTTCACAGTCGATAGGTAACATAAACACAACCCACCTTCTTGAGCATGGCATCCGTTCAGCGCCGGAAATTTGGCGCACATTTCCGCGAACTCGGCCGGCGAAATGCTTTGTTGTTGGTTTGCGTTGAGAGCGGTGAGATGTTTCGCGAAATCCACGCTCTTTTGTTCACCGTTATTTTTGCCGTCGCTTGTTGACGCGGCAACAAAGCCGCTCGTCGTCATCGCGATCAGCAGCAAACACAGTGGCGCATACTTACCGATTTGAACGTGGCGAGTGCTAGCCATCATATACGAAAAAATATTGGGTAGAACCGAACGCGGCGAAAATGAGGCGAGCGCGGTGGACGTTTGTTCGTGGCGACGCGATTTGACGCGCTTGACACAATTTCGTGCAGTGATAGAGGCGCTCAGCGCGGATGGTAGCTTCGCGGTGGCTGGACGACTAATGGCCGAGTAGGCGAGCTGCTTTCGCCGACTTTTCTCTTCGAGCAGCACGGACAACAGCAGGGATGCAGCCTCGGAAGAAGATGACGGATTCATCGGAATTGAATTTGAAATATTTATAGAAAAAATGTATGTATTATTTTCAAGAAAAAGCGGACTTAAACGTCTGCTTTTCTTTCAGTCTTGACTGCACCAATAGGCCAAGATTTGTTTACCTAAATATGAAGAAAATTTTAACTTTTTAGCTGAAAAGCTGTGTTGTTTCGAGTAAAACGTAATAATATAATAATAACTCAAAATTAGAAAAAAAATAAAATACGAAATACATTATAAATACAAATAATACACTAATTTTTAAAATAATGTAAGAAAATCACATTGCCCATGTCTTTTTGAGAACCTTTGAGAAACCATGGTGTCTCGTGTCAACTCTGCTCCCACCGCTTTCTCTCATACCATCAATTTACTTCGCCCTAATCCGCATTCATCTGCGCATAATATAAATAAAATCATATAAAATGTAAATTGTATTGAACTTGCGTTTTTTACCCAAAAATCAACACTTTAGTTTCAATAAAAATGGATGTAAACTCCTAATTCCCATGCGGATCCGCTTAGATTCGTATTGAAAAACCGATTTATTATACGGTATATTACAACAACTACATATTTGCGCGGAGAATAACCATTTGTATGAAGTTTATGAACAAATTATTAGGACAATTTAATTGAATGTAAATTTTAATGCAAACAACCATTTTTGGCATGAAATTATGATGGATGGGACAACAGATATGCTTTATTAATATGCTTATAAAGAGAACGTTTAAAATAATAATACTAATAAATTCATAGCTCCGACTTTAAATTTAAATATTCTCAAAATTAATCGCTCAAACATATGAAATCCCAGCGGATTAGCAACGGCTTTTTCAATGTTTCGGGATTACCCGCTCTGACTAGCGTTTTCATTGGCCATAAAAATTGTTATTGTGATTTGTCTAGAAGGCGGAAAGTTTTCATTTTTATTCGTAAATGTCACGAAGCAAAAATTTCGTTAAAACGGAAATTAAAATCACTCAAAAATCATCCGTTTTAAATTTTTTAGAATTTTTAGAAATTTTTTAAAGTTCAAAAGATAATCTTTGTTTTAAACTTTTTCAAAATAATTTTTTATGTATTCCTCACAAAACTCAAAAATCTCAAAACATTAGCTCGGTAATCGACGACACCATTTTGAAACTTTTTTTTCTTGTTTTTCGCTTTAATCTATCTTAAATAATTATAATGATACGGTAATTATGATAAACGTAGCAATAAATAAGATTTAGCCCGCCATGTGTTAATGTTATCATTTTTTAGATTTAGCCTTTGGATATAAAGCAGAAAAATTTGTAAAAAACTAATTAAAATATATTATCGGAAAAATTATAAAATTGTAGAAATTTATAAACTGTGAACGCCAAAAATATGATGTAGATTTAAAAACGATTTTTTTTTCAAATTATTTCGGAATTGTTTTTTTATAAATTTTATTTAAAAATTTATTTAAAAAATGATGATATGTATTTCAGTAATTTATCAAGAAAAATTTTTAATCAGGAAGTCAATTTTAAATTAATAATTATATTTCTATATTTAATCTTAGCAAAAGTAATTTAAAGCAACGTTAAAGCACCGTACGACGTTCGTTTCAAAATACATTTTTATAATCACAAATTATTATTGAACATATATCCACAAAAAACTTCAAAGCAATTAATGAAAAGCAAAAACGACCAGATGCGTTGAAGTATTCGTTTATTTGTGAAAATTAAAGTTTAAAGAATTTTTTTAGAAATCATGCCGCGTTATTGAATAAAGCTCATTAGCGAACTGATTTTTCTAAGGCAAAGAAAAAAGCCTTTTCCATTTTTTTTTCTTCCCTTTTTTTCTTTCTTTCATGCTCTCCATTTCTTCGAAAATATGTCGTTTTTCCTCCACCAGTATCTGACTACAAAGTTTTAATTACTTCCTCTTGCTCTCTCGTTCCCTCTCTCTCTCTCTTTCGCTCTTTCTTTCTCTTTCTCCTCTCATCTTTCTCTCTCTTTCGCTCTCTCTTTCTCTCTCTTTCTCTCTCTTTCACTCTCTTTCTCTTTTCCTCTCACATTTCTCTCTCTTTCTCCACTCAAAGTTCTCTATCTTTCTTCTCTCATCTCTCCTCTTTTTTCCTGACAATAAACAAATTTATATCTTTTGCATTTTATTTTCAAAGAAAAGAATAGACGGAAGAATTTCATGGATCACATCCGCTAATGTGCAATGTGTTTTGCAAAAACAAACGGTGCTTATTAGTTTACATTGAAATTTTGAAAAGACCGCTTGGCTATATTTTGACCCACGCCTCCCAGCTATTTCCCAGTTCTTAATTCAGCAGCACCTTCAATTAACATCAATTATTGAAACGAAAAATTCTATAATTGATTTATGTCAGCTATTTTTTAATTTTAAAAACACAAATGTTTACACAAAAAATACTACAAAATAATTTAATTTAATATAATATGGTTGCGTGTAACATGAAAACTTACCTTAGAAATAAATATTATATTCAATTTTTTATTTTAAGCTTTCGTCCATTTTTTTGGAATAACATTTCACGTAAAATCAAACAAACATTGCTTAAAGTTTTAATGGCAACGCAGGAAATTGAAATTTTTTATCTTTTGAGGTGCTATTTATATTGGCATTTGGTTTAAGGAAAACTCAACTAGAGAAACTGATTATGTTTTTAGAGAATATCTTAGAAGAAAAGATATTTTTGAAAATAAAATTGAAAAATTAAAAACAGAAAGTATCTATGTAAATGAAATAGTTAGATAAAAAGAGGCAAACGCTAGATAAATGCAGTTAACAATGAAAAAGAAAATAGAAAAACTATAAAGACAGTACAAAGTACAATAAAAGTACAGTACACAAATATTATTTCCGATCGAGAAAAACGGTTCAGCAAAGTTTTAAAAATTTGAAAGCTTTGCAAATATTTCTTCAAATATAATTTGATGGATGGTTTGGACAAACCACACAAACTCTAAAGTATTACAATAATTTTTATTAAAAAATTTACATTTATTAATGTTAGAATTAATAAATCTTTTCACATAATGGATTGCCAATTTCGTTTGATTAGTCATTTCGGATGGAGAAAAAAAATCCGCTTAACTTTCACAAAACCATACATTAAGCCTTGAAAAGTGTGAGATTATCTTATGTTATATAATATATGTATTTATCGTATACCGGTTAATAAAATAATTCGAATAGTGTGGGTTTTTTTTCCAACAATCCTTTCCAATATTGTGCCATTTTTCCTTTTTATTTTTTATTTTTTTATTTTATTTTTTTTGTTTTTAAAAAACATTTAAAATTCAAAATTCCATTTCTTATAAAAAATTGATAATTATTAATTGGACGACGATGAAAAAAGGTTCATTTAGATTCAATTTTCAGAAAAACATATGCAAAGTGATGAAAATTGGACGTGAGACGGAATTTGGGATTGAAGTCAGAATACATATTTAAAATTTAGTTATTGTCTATAGATTATATAATTCAATTCAAGTCAAACTTGTTTCTAAATAACAAGTACCTATCATCGTTCCAGCTTAAATAGCAAATACATTAAAAAAAATCACATCTGAGAGAAAGAGAGATGGCCGGGGAATGTTTATCCAATTTGCACCAGATTTTACGTGAAATCTTCGAATTAAAAAATGTCGTAAAACAAAGAATATTCTGTCGTAAACGAAATTCGAGAAAAACCGGAAAAATAGTAGATTATCCCACATCGAATCTCTTCGTCCCCCAATTCATTTGAGGAGAAAGCACTTGAAAACAACCGACAACAAGGTTGGCAATAAATTCAAGTTCCAAAATTTTACGAGGGCGTGATATATTCGGATGGGAAGAAAGAGCTTTTTCCGCGGCCAAAATTGAAACAAACACAGTCGAAAAAACTGGCAAAGCTCGTGAATTATTAAGTGCGCATGGAAATGAAAATCTCTTCCGGCGGGCCAACACAAAAAAGAAATTCGCCGAACACAAAAAAAATCGACCTTACAATTTATTATTTATTGCAAATTATACAACATGTATTATTTTGCAATTTTCTATACAGATTGCCGATGTCAACATATGTAGAATTTTAATGCGGAGAAAAAGACAATGCAATTATCTTTAGTTTATTTATTTTCTCTAGAATACATATAACAATTCTTTTTTGGTTTTGATCAAAGTTGGGCGGAAATTCCAGGTCGGAATTCGGAAGTTTTAAAAAAAATTAAGCCATGAAAATTTCGAGAAATTGCTGTTTACAAAAGCACTTATGTATGTAAATATGCACAAAGCGTAAATGAAAAAGTGGAAAATGCTCGTCAAAAATAAAAGATCATGAAAAATGGGATCTCTCATTTCTCTACAGTCGGCTGAAACCTATCTGGGATTTCCTGGAGTGCGCAATGCGGACTATATAAGTGAAAATGAATTGTTCATATTCAACTAACACGATATCAGAAATAAGCACAGTTAAAGCCGGATACAAATTGTGCGATCCTGGGGCGGAGTGGTGGGGTTCGCTTCAGGGTGTGTGATCGGCGGATTGTTGACCCTTTCCCCTCTGATTAAAAAAAACGACTAACAGGACGTCTGGAGTTAACGTCAGCGCGGCCAATTGGGGCGAAGGGCTCGTGTGGACCGGACTGAGGGCGGAACTTTTGCTTTTTGCTAAAATTTTTGCTGTTTTAATCGTTAAAATTTTGACATCTCGTTGAGTAAATAAAACAGGCAGAAAATATGTAATTATTTTTAAAAATTCCGAATTCCCACCATTTTTGAGCCTCAGAATTTCGAATTCCGAAATCGAAACAGAAAAATTTTTACTTCCACCCTACCATGGTTTCAAATATTTTTTTCATTATATGTATATTAAATTAAATTTGCATATTATTTCTATAGAATACACCAAAAATTTGAATTGAAGTTTGAAAAGTTCGCAAATTACTGCTTAAAATTAAAAAGGTTTTCCTAATTTGGAAATCGAACGTCATGAAACGTTTCAATTTTATTCAGCGTTAAACGCTTTTCGAGATTCGGAATTATTCGAAAAGTCACATCACTCCACGAAAAGATAAAGTCAAGAATTATTAACTTAAAAAACTTTAATAATTTTCAGTGTGTAATGTAACACTTTTACAAATGCATAGGGATGCAAAAAAATATTTTTGAATCCAAAATCCAAACACGGCATATTTCATTTTTTATCCAAAAAAATCGCCATTCACGATTTACACCGGTTACAGCATCGTTTGTTAATGAAAACCGGCATAGGCTTTCAGAATTACAATTTTGCATAAAACACAAAACCAAAATTGCGCATTCTAATTAATGCGTCATGAAATCTAAGCGACGAAAAACAATACAAAGCAATGATTAGCTAGACAAAGGAATAGAGGAATACGATTTTATAAACAAAAAGAACACATAGAAAAGAACCATGAAAACAACAATCACATACTTTAATTGACGTACATAAGTTCGAGAAGAACGAAAGCTTTAACCCTTAAATTAAAAAATTTGGAAACGGTTGAAAATGAATTAGTTATGAATAATACACCTTTTCTAAATTTATAAGAATATGTATACAAAAATGAATTAAAACATACCGCAATATGTAGTAAAATTTTCAGTATGTACGTACGTGTAGCACTTAAAATTATTAAAAATTTATAATAAATTTAAAAATGAAATAAATTATTAAAAAAGCTCTTTTATAAAAAATCAAGGAAAATAAGATGTTTCAAATACGATTTTGTCTGATAATAAAAACACTTATATGGGATTTATTCTACTTACGTCTTTAAAAACACAATTAATTGAACATTTTAAAGACAAAGATTTATATTCACAAATATTTTTTACTCCTATAATAGAAACAAATAATTTGAAAAAATTAAAAGTATTTAAACGATAAAAACTTTTAAGCCACTCATTCAAAAAATAAATAACATTTTATCTGTATTTCAAATCATGCAGCCCGCACTTTGTTTTAGCTGTTTCGCAGACGTTCTTGAACATTTTTTGTGTATAGTCGAAGCTCCAAATCTTTGGGAATTAAGGTTCATAATCCGCATAAATACAAATGTCAATTGAAAGCTCCTGTCAGAATTTCGAGCCGTAGGCGAACAAATAACACACAGCGATTAACAGTGACGCTTTATTATAAAAAAGAAAGCTGAAAAAAAGATAAAGTGAAAGGAATCGAAATATAAAGAGAGAGGGTAGACAGGGAAAAATAGAGAAACATAAGAATAAACAAGCAATAAACAAAAAGGAAGACAAGACATGTAGAAAAAGTAGAGAAATAGAGAAAAAAATGTTTATTTTTCTTTTAAGAATTAAAATTGAAAAAAATCTTATGTTGAAAGAAAATAAATTCACGTTTTTAGTTAGAAATTTATTCATTACCAAGAAATTCCACAAAATGAAATTCATTATTTGGTGATCGATGTTGAATGGCTTCACAAAACATACTTTTAAATTTTGCAATAATTGCAAATTACAAGAGAATACATTATTCGCGGATTTGTTTATTTAATTTCGATGGGTTTAAGGGACATTTATTTTAGTTTTGCAGTTTACTATTAAGCCAGATTATGTGGCAGATTTTCACCAGATGAATTAAACAGATTTTCGACGAAAAGTAAAAAAATTAAGTCTTTAGACAATTTTATTTTATTTTTTAAGTGTTTTAATTAAAATTTACCTGTTTTTTGCATTCATTTTGCGGCCTATAACATTTACTAAAAAAAATTTAATTTAATTACTCTTGTACCTTCTTTTCGTATTCTTTTATGTCTGCCAATTAGATGCATACATATATGCACATTTTTGCATAGGTCTGTATATGGGCTGAATTTGTGTATGGGCTGAATTTTGTATAATTAAAATTTGTACGTGCTCCAGATTCTCCAATTCTGCACACCGACCACAGATTGCACTTCAAGGAGTATGGCTATAGTTTGCAGTTGAATATGGCTAAACTTAAACTTGAACTATGGTAGTTTATAAAAACGTAAGTGAAAAAAACGTAAAGAACGGAATTATCAGTCAAAAGGAAGTGTTTACAAAAAGTAAAACGTCAATTCCGCCGTTGAGACAAATTGAGAATCTCATTGTCAGCCAAGCTGAAAATCTCGGCATGAAAATGGATAAATTTCAAAAAATTGTAGCGTTCCAAGCAAAAAAATATGGCCAAAAAGAGACAAAGCAAGAAGATTGTCATTGAAAAATCGTAGAAAAAAATTTATTTCATTTTATTCTTCTTCATCAAATTTTCACACCGCAAATTGTCGGTAATAGGCAACAAGAAAATTCTACCCCCCTATCTTCCGTTCTTTTTCTGATATCTTGCGCTGCTCTTTTTTTTCATTTTTCAAACAATGAAAATAGAATGTTTTCATTTACTTGACGCTAGGCAAATGCAAAGCATTTTTGCTTTCTAAAACAACAGAGTCCGTCGGGCTTTGCTTGCTTTTTTTGTCAGCGAAAAACGAAGGCATGGCGGCGCCCGATAAAATCTGGCCAGGACAGAAAAATCCCGCCGCACGACGATAAACGCTAAATCTAATTTGAAGAATCGAGAATTGAGTTGAGCACCGGATGCGACTTATCAAAAGTTGAATTTTCGACAAAAAAAGTGAGCACACAAAACGGGGACTAATTCAATTTTTTGTGGTGAAATTACATACAACGGCTGCCTGCGCCCACGCAACAGCAGCAGCTGTTGTGTGACAACAGTTGAATTCTCGCGGTGTGAAATCATTTTTTGTGTGTGTTGTATGAGAAAAGTTTAAAAATAAATAAATTGCTTTATATTTAATGAATTTTATTTTATTTTGTTTTTAAAAATTTTGAAGACATTTGACTTTTCAATTTGGAAAAAGGAAATTTTTTCCTCATTTGAGTTCAAAATTTGACAATATTTATAAAATGACGTTTAGCTACATATAACAAAATATTTAACGACGAAACGAGATTTGAAAGTACATTTTTAATTGCGATGTTTTAATTCTGGACTTTTGTTAGCCAAAAATATTCTTAGACGAAGAACAAACTTTTATCTTTAAAATAGAATAATTTTAGTAGAAAATCGCAAGCAAAAACAATTAATCCCAGTTGGAGACTGTTATTAAATAATTCGAAAACAACTTGAAGAAAACGACAAGCAATTCCGATTGCAAAAAAATGCAAATTTGCATAAGTACGAAAACGAAGTAGGCGAATTTGTATGTCTAGCTATAAATAATAAATATCAAAAATTTCGAAAAAAATTTACACATCTATAATAATATTCGTCAAAAATGTAATATAAATTTTTGTATGAACAAAAAATCATTTTTTGTGGTAAAAATCTTATCAAATACAATACATAGATATATGTACATATGTATGTACGTATAATATTTGTTCGCGGATAATATGTATAAGACATATCCAATTAATTAAAAATGGCTAATCCCGAGGGGAAATGTTTTCTTGTCAAATTGAAATTTTAATCCCCCGCTTTATATCACGTACGCGATTTATGGTGCATAGGTCACGTTTCTCCGATTGAGTAGTAAACATGAAGAATACACGTAAAAATCAACGATTTTTTTTTCGTAATCACTCAAACCAAGCTTAAAAATGTAATAAACAATTGTAAAAATGAGGGTAATGCAAAAAATGTGAAAGGGGTAATCCAAAAAAAGAAGACTAACGTACAATAATCCAAAAAATTGCCTTAATACATAATATCTACAATAATTTACAATACTCGAAAAGAACACGAACAAAACACCATAATTCTCACATCTAAAACGTATTAGTTTGGACGTGAAAAATGTGGGCTGACGTTCTACGAACAAAAATTTTGCAAGTTTGAGAATTAGTCACTGAAAATTGGCATATGGGAATCTTAAAATTTTGAGAATTTGAAGTTGAAAATGTGGAATTGAGAATTTTTAACACAAAAAAACTTCCAACTTTCCACAAACCAAATTTAAGCAAAAAATGGAAAATGATTACACAGAAATGGTTCGCGAGTGCTACCTAGCATTCGCATTTGCCTGCTGTTCTAGTTGCTGTTCCACTATTTTCGTCAATTCAAATGCAAGAAACGAGAAAATTGAAATAGCAATTGTTTTTAGCGAAATTCATAATTTTGAAGATAATTTTCAATTAGCGATATCATCGACGAACCGCGCTTTTTGAAAATTCTCGTGGGAATTTCTCAGTAGAAGGACGCCACAAAAATTGAAGTAATAATTTCATTTACTTTTTCGGAATTCTTAAATTGCAAAATTTGAGAGAGAAAAATCCTTTTAAAATTTTTTGTAAGTAATCAAATGAAGCTATTTTTGACTTCCGGCACAAATGATTCAATTTGATCCACGCGGGTTGCGCCGAATTGTTTACGGGAATTTGCAAAAAAATGCGCTGAAAATAATTAATTTTCATTTTCCCCCCAACAAAATTGTCTCGACAGTAATTGTTAGTGAGGTATTCCGAATTGGCCAAATTACAAAACAATTACAAAAAAATGGTCTCGCCAGTATTTTTAAATTGGAAAGCACATTTGAACTAATTCGTTGAAAAATAAATTGTAAAACATATAATATTTCAAAAATTATACAGTAATATTTAGAAAGGCATAAAAAATGTTGAAAGTAATGGTCAATTTTTTGAATATTTTGATATTTATTTAAAAATAAAATGAAATTTTTTTACTAAATAATAATTAAAGAATTTTTTAATTAAAATATTTTGAGTCAAAAACAAACAACATTTAAAAAAATATTTAATTTAAAAATTTTTTAATACATTTGAAAAAATTTTCTTGTTACTATACACTCGACACGTACACATTCACTTACATTTGAAAATAAAAAAAAATTTGAATCATAGTTTCATGTAAAAAATAAAACAAACTTTTTGGAATAAATAAATTTTGTGAGCAATAAATGCTGGAATGTTAGCAATTGTGAAAATTTGCGTTTTTGAAAGACAGTTGGCAAAAAATAAACACATAAATTTGCACTTAACAATACATGAGATTATTTGTTTGGCGAAAAGGATAATGATATGATTGTGATAATGATGCTTAATGATATGTTAATGATAGATGGCAAAAATACAGCCCTTTTATTTAAAATGCAAAAAACAACTTTTTTAACTTTTTATTATTATTTTTGATGGTTATTAGGAAACAATAAAAAAAATACATATTATTTTGCTTCTTTTTTGAAATTTTTATTTCGTCGATAAAGAGCGGATTTATGGTCACTTCAAAAATCTCATTTACATCAATCTTTTTTAGCAGAAGGCCACGTCAGATCGCCAAAATATCGTCATTGCATGAAAAGACCATATCATTTATTAAATTATCATATTGCTCAAACATTCCTGGAACTTTAAACATATCTACTTTAACACATCATCCACCCAATTAACAAAGTAATATTCGTATAGCAGAATTTTACAACAAAAAAAACAATTGTCTCGAAGAAATTATTATAAATGACCTCATCCTCGCCCCATCTTTCATGGTGGGCAGGAAACAGCCAAAAAAATGTCGACATTATGGCATCACTTGGATTTTTTGGAAAAGGGTGAATATTTTTGTTTTCGTATTTTTGGACGAACAAAAAATTAAAGCTCAAAATATAATAAAATTTATTAAATTTAACGCTTTAATTTGTATTGTTTTTCGATCGTTGCAAAAACGCACTGTGGAACAATTTTTTGTCCGTTTAAAACCAGACTAATTTGTTGGAAAGTATTTTTTTGGAAATATAGAATATTGAAAGAAATTTGAGACGTAAACAATTTTCGACGACTCTCGCTCGAGTCGTTTGTGGTCCGTTGACTCTTTTAAGAAAATTGCTCCGCGTTTCGAAGATAATTTACTAATCATATGACTTCTAGACTCGAAATCGTTAAAAAATTGCGCTAAAATGAGTCGTTTAAAGAGTCGATACGGGCGTCCTCTCGCTTTTGACTCACGATTCATCACGAAAGTTGCGAGTCATTCGACTCCCGATGACTATCGAGTCATCGGTGAGCCGCGCATTGTTTAAAGAATCAAGTCACAGCACTGAACCCACATACATATCATTCAATTACGGAATTTTTTTCATTACAAAAGTAATTGTTTTACAAAAATAATTACAAAGGTAATTGTTTTTAATTTTATACATCAATAAACAAGGTTATATGTACAGTAGAAATTAAACAATTAGTATCTGCGCTACATTCGAAACGAAATTACAAAATCAATATGATTAAACGAGCAATGAAGATTACTATTTTCACAAACCACGTATTATGATTGACTCCAGAAAAATTTTTAAATTATTTTTATTTTATCGGCATTTGGGCTTTTTTCTCTTTCGCTTCTCTTTCGCTTGTGCAGCTTTCTGAAATTAAACTTTAATAAAAAAATGTAAATGCTTTTGATGCCAATGTTCAATCCGAAATCAAATCGAGAAACAAATGATTGAAAAAATGAAAAAAGTTTTTTTCCAAGTTTTCTACGTTCACATAAACTGATAAAAGTTCCTTTCGTCAAGAACTTTTTTGTTGGTTACTATATCACACGTCGAGGGCATGGCTTTCGCGCATCAGCTGTCTGTCGTTCACAAATAAACGTAAAAACTAGAATAACTAAGTATACAAATAGCTATATATGCATACGCAATATGTATCAATTACTTTCCATAAATTTAACTTTTGCAAGTCTTCATTACCATTATTAGCATGTTGCCAGTTTGTTTTTTCTGTGAAACTATACACGTAAAACTATACATATAAATAACAATATATCTATGAGTTTTGCATATTCCTTGCGGTCTATCACACAAATTTTGAACTTACGCAAATACCTTGGCATAATCATTTTTATTTTATTTAAACATTGGAATTTTACGAAATCGAGTTTTCGTAAAGCTTTAAGATAAATTGATTTTATAAAGCAACTACTCAAATTCGACGTGCACTGTACGGTGATTGAACGTAATATAAACCTTGAAAAAATTGAGTATATGAAATTTTGATCAGGAAATCTAGAAATCTAATTTGCAGTGCTGATTTCTGGGTGTACTGATTTTCGTTCTTTCATTAAATTTTTTTTTTTTTTTTAGTTTTTTCCAATTAGCTTGTCCAATTTTAAATTTTCAGACAATTTTTTTGGTAAATTCAAAATAATAAATAACTCTTTTGTAACATCAATGCATGTAAAAATCATAATTCCGAATATATAATTAGAGTATTTTTAAGCATTTTGAATGAGTGATTGCGTTGCTTATGTTATCGCTTCCTTTTCGATACCGATCAGCTATGTCGCTCTCATCTATGCGTTCGATAATCGTGAGGAGGATAAGAGCCACCCCACATCGTTGAAGAAACGTTTTGCGGCGGCGGTTTGCAATAATATATTCGCCATTTCGCTGACTTTTATTTTATTAAAATGGGTAAATATTTTCTTTATTTCAGTAGGTTTTCCGAACCTAATAAAAATTAGTTTGGTAAATCTAGAAAATATTTAAGCTTTTTGCGGGTTTGAAAAGTTTAAAGTTAAAAAGTGTCTTTTTTAGAACTACGATGATCCGTTTCGAGAAATGGGCTTTCGACTAACAGGATTTTTCTCTGCTGCTATTTTACCTTCAATATTGACCACCTTTATTTACTTGGGATCTCTAACTGCAATGTTTTCGGATGGAACATTACGGGAAATTTTGTGTACGTAAAATTGATTGAATTTTTGCATATTACGTGTAATTAATATTACTTGTAAATTTTTAGCTTTCAGAGGTTGGCGCTCATCGGTTGACAATTTGTTGTGGATCAAATACACTCTTGTGGTATATTTTCTAAAAGGAAGATTTCAATTTTATAAAGATATTTATTTCCGTATTCCAGGGGCCGATAAGTGAAGAAATAGCGTTTCGCAGTTGTGTCGCCGTTTTAATCAATCACTGTTATGGGTGGGCGGTGACGACTTTAATTTGTCCGCTGTTTTTTGCGATTAGCCACTTTCATCACGTTGTAGACGACTTGAAAAATGGCGATTCTCTTTTTGAATCGTTAATGTTGAGAGGTTTGATTTTTCTTTTTTTCTTTTCCTTTAGTTTGACTTTTTGAATTATTTAGTTTGTTCTTTATGAATTATGTTTTTTTCAGCGTTTCAAGTCGCATATACTTACTTGTTTGGCGCCTACGCTACATTTCTTTTCTTGCGCACAGGTACTTTTAATTTTTTTTATAAATTTAGGAATTGTTTGTGGTATTTTTGTAGAGAGAATTGTTTATGAAGCTGTTTTTTTATTTATTAGGGCATGTAATAGCGCCGATTATAAGTCACGCGATTTGCAACAGTTTTGGCTTGCCGAACCTACTCGAATTGGGCCATTACCCGCAGTCAAAGCGGTCGTTTCTTATTGTCTCTAACATTGCAGGCTTTCTACTTTGGTTTTCGACTGTTGCATATTTGACGGCTCCGTGGCTTTACGTATAGCACTTTTGCAATATTGTTTAATTTGTTCGTACTGTGATTAAGAGGTTGTAATTCAATTTTTAAAATGAATTTTAATTTTGTTTCACGATTTTTGCGTAATATTTTTAGTATTTTAAATTAGAAATGGCATACTCTTTCAATACAAATATATTGGATTTTTGGTTGTTTTTTTCTAAGTTTTGGTATTTACAGACTTACTACTGTTTTGGTATAGAAAGTTAATAGCCAGTCTTTGGTATTTTTAATTTTGTTTTAAATATATTTCTTTGGTTCTGAATCGTTGGGATTAATAAGATTTTTTTGGTGGATTACGTTAGTTTAACTTTCAGAATGTTGCCATATTTTTTAATTAAAAAACTTTATTTATATACATATGTAGGAGAATAAAATTTTATAGGAATTTCGTTTGAAGTTTTTTAGAAAACATTTTTTAATAATTTATTGTGTTACGTGATTTTTGGTTAAAATAAATATGATAAACATATTTACGGTTTTGAAATATTCGTCAATATTTCGATATTTTTCTCTTTTTTTTCTAATTTGGCCTTATTTTGTGGTATTTTATGATTTTTTTAGTATGGCAGATGATTTAAAAATGATAAAACGATGTGTGTTTCTCATATTCAACCGGGTACTTTTTATTGGATTTCTATTTTGTTAATAAAAACTATTTTCCATAAAGTTTTTTCTAACTAAAGATGTTTATACATTTTTTAGTTTGATTTCGAGAAAAAGGAACTTAATGCAAAACCGCTTAAGGAGCTGAAGTTGGTAGTGCGGAAAAATGAAGCTATTATTCAACCGTTTGTCGACGTTTTGTTCGGTCATTTACGGAGGGAAAACAGCGATTCCCGACTGGCGATTTTACTTCTGATTAATTTCTTTTTTCAGCGGTCTCACAAATTTCGCCTCGAACTCGTCAAATCATTGCAGGTTTTATTTTATAAAATTTATAAAGTATTTTATTGACGCGAAAAATCTTTTAAGTGAATGTCTTCGAAAAATCTTGTAAGTGAACGGTCTATATTGCAGCAAAAATCAATTATTTCTATGCGGTTTTAAATTTTTTAATATTTTGAGGATTTTGCGCTGCTAACGCTGGAGACGGATCCATTGCATTTTCCGCTGCCACGTCCGGCCGCTGCTGCGTCGGTTCTCAAGAAGGAAGCGTTGGAGACGATTCGATGTTGGGTGGAAAAGTTTGGTCCTGGCTATCCGAAGCTGAAGAATGCCGAACGCTTTCTGGAAACGTCGAAAAACTTTGATTTCAAGCTGTCAAATGTTGAACTTTTGGTTGGTTTGAGTTGTATGTAGTTCGTATAGACCAGAATCGAACATATTACTTTTTTAGGCGTGGTGAAAATTTTGTACATATTGGATTTCAGGTTGAGCGAAATCGTGCAGAACAGGAACGCTTTAACAGAGAAGTTATGGCACGAAAAGTTTTTGAAAAATGTCAAAAGCTTAGCGACGAAAACTTTGATGACATTCAAATGTGTTTAATGGTATGCCGAAACTTATTGGAAATTTTATTTCCAAAATTCTGTGATTTAAATTCCGAGGAAGTGCACAAGAATGATTCTCTTTCATCTACTTCTACCTTAAATTTGGTAGATTTTTGAATTCTTGCAATATTTTTTCAATGGTATTTTTATTTTATTATTTTAGAATCAATTGCACGGCTATTCTGCCGAAAGTGTAGTGAATGTGGTCATTCCGGCCGACGGTTTTAAAATTCCAAGAAGTAGTGACAATGTGGATTTGCTAAATTCATTGAAGGATTGTCGTGTACAATTGGAGTCGTATTTGCATCGAGTGACTAAATGGTACGTTAATTGCTAATTTTGTTGTCTACACTTAGTAATTATTGTAACTGAACTTTTGAACGATCAAAAAGTAACACATTTAAAAAAGTTGAAAATTAGAAATTGCGCGATTTTAATGTCGTTCGCAAATTCTTGCGACTTTTCTTCCTTGTGTATTATCTGTGTTATTAACTTTAAATATTTTTACTATAGGCTTAAAAAAATTTCGGAAGTTGGTCCAATCAGCGATATGCCCTCAACCTCCGCTAATTCATCAGTGTCGAGTTTGTTGACGCTTACTAGACGGCTAATTAGTCTGAAAAGCGATTTAAGCTCGGAAATTGAACGTTGTAGAAAATTGTCGGAAGATAAAAATGTCGAACATGGCAGTGATGCCCATTTACAACTGCCTAAAGTTTTTACGAAGAAATTCTGTGCGGATTTAAATGACAGCGGGGTCGGTGGTGACGGCGCTACTTTGGATAATGCCGAGAACAGCGGTGCAGAAGATGACGACGACGCGGACTTTGTTGATGTCGAGGAGAAAGAAGGTAATAAAAGTAGCAAAAATCCTTCCTTTTAATTATTACTATCTTTTTCATAACGAATATAAGCTTAAAAGTATATGTTTACATTTTTTTGACGAAAAACTATAGGTCTGTCTATAATTATGGAAAACTGTTCGAAGCATGGAAGTTTATATTGGTTTTTGGCTTAGGCTTGGAGCTTGATTTCGTCGGCCACCAGGAAGACGCCGTCGATAACCCGATTCCTAAGCATATTCTTGACAAGATTCGCCAAAATGAAATGGAAGCCGAGACAGCGAAACGCGACTCGGGTATTTCGGTATGCTCAGTGGATTGTTTTCCCTCAACGTCCGCTGACTCTCGAATGAACGCTTCGAAAAACAACGGCGATAAAGGCGAAAAAGTGATTCCGCCGAAATTGGCGTTCGGCCTCGACTTAAAATATTGGGGACAAAGTGTTGAACCAGCAGCCATTGTTCGCAATCAATTTGACGGGCATCGATTTTGGCGAGCACCTGAAAATGAGTAATTTTTTTTAATTTTTCTGGCAAACGAATTTAAAATTACAAATATTTTTATAAATAACAACATAAACATTTTATTTGATATATTTTCTACATGATAAATCTAGGGATGATTCGGTAAAAGAATCGGAGGAGACATATTCGAGTCGTTTGATGACATTTATTGGAAAGATGCCGACAATTTCGCGAATGTGTCGAGCTCCGTTAGCCAATGGTAAATTGTGTCCGCGTATGGATCGAAATCGCTGCCCCGTGCACGGCCCAATTATTGCGCGCAATGTAACAGGCCGACCTGACGACAATGTTATCGATGAGCCTACTTTTTCTAATAGGTATTTTTTGATATAATCAAATTTTGAGATGAAGCCGTGTTAGCAAAAAAAATTTAAAAGAATGAAAAATAAAATGTGTTTTACTTTTATCAACAATTTTTTTTCTGTTATTGAGATTTTTTTGTAGAGCAAAATTTAGAGTTGTGTTTTTTGTAAATTTAACAAAAATATTTATTTTTTAGCGAATTAATGGGAATGGGAAAATCTAAGCAACGCGAAGCTCAAAATTTTGCCTCCGTCCTCGGTGACGAGGAATTTTTACGCGACGTGGAGAGTGCCACGGGTCTGGAATTGGATCCGACGTCGAATAGACGTGGAGGAAATTATGGCTCACATAAAAAGCGAAAAGTGCCCGCTGGCGCTCAATTACGTCAGCGACTTACGGTGCATTTACTTTTTATATTTTTGCTCCAAACAATTTGCTTTTTTTATTTTTTGACGATTTTTTTCTTTTTTTACATATTAAAAAATGAATCAGTTGATATCAGTGTTTTTTTTGTTTGTAATGATTGTTTTTGTTATTGGTTTAATATTTTTTTGTTTTTCAATATTGAAGTTTGGGTGATATCAAAGATTTTTTCTTTTACTTAAACGAGGGTTCAACATTAATTCTTTTGTTTCTAGACAAAGCTTTTGGACAAACGCACGGTGCGAAGAGTGACACAGGCAATGGACGAAATGCAAAAGGCGCGTGCTGAGAGAAAATTTGCTCATCAATTCAATTACGCGTTAAACAATCATCGGGGCTAGATTTTTAAGTGCAATATATTATGATAGTTTGTAAATACAGTTTGTCGTATATTTTTTTTTGTTTTTGGATAATTGTTTATAAATAGAGACTGATTTCGGAGGGAGACAGCTTTTATTGAAAAAATTTTGAGATGTTTTCAGTAAAACTGAGGTTAACATTGAATTTCTGGGTGTGCTAAAAATTGAATGTCTTGCTCTCCACGCAAAATACGTAAACTTTTTGGTTGCCCAAAAATAGGGAATATAAAATAATTCAAAGAGAACAACATAAAAATCGGAAAATTAAAGAATTTAATGTTAAAAAATATAAATAAAATTGATATTTTATTTCGTATAGAAATTTCGTGAAAATCTCCGCAAAAATTTAAAATAGTTTCGTTTTTACAATTTGCTCCTTTTTAAATTTTTCGCGAACCCTAATCCTCCATTATCAAGTTGATACGAACTTTCACTTTTTCCTAATATTTTTATGATAAAAACATCGATAAACGACTGATTCAAAAATACTTGCACACAAATGCAAAATAAGTGAACATTATCAATTTCTGGCCTCGAATTGCTCCATTTTTATTGCCAGCCAAATTTTTCCACACATTTTTTCTGTACAAAAAGTATGCACAGGGAAACCGACTGATTATGATGATGATGATATCAACGGCGGTGACGAAGCAGCAGCAACTTTATACAAATAAAGGGAAATGAGTGATAATGTAGTAGCTGATAATGATACCTACGTGCACATCAATTTGCTGTCGTTGAGTGTGAGGTTTCATTTTTTTGTACAATAATCGAAGTAAACCCGTAAAGTCTGTTACGTTGAAATTTCGGCTATTGATTTACATACTTTTTTCTTTTCCGATTTGTATACTTTTTTAAATTTTTTTATTTGATATCGGTAATATTTTTCTTTGATTTTTGGCCATAACTGACAGTGAATGTAATTTAATTTGAAAACAATTTTCAATTTGCCCGATAGCACAATTTTAATTTTAAATGCAGCCTTTATTCTCAAGCTACTACATACAGTAATACAAAACAGGATGTCATGCATTTTTGATATTTGTAAATATGGCCAAATTTACAAGAATTGAAACAACACCGAAAATTGAAATTCAACAATAGAATAGAAAATTTTTACATTTCTGATGTATAGTAAAAGTTAAGGCAAAGTGCTTTTCAAAATCGCCAGAAAGAACGTAGCAAATGTCTTTATCATCAATCCGTCGGCGAAATGACGCATCGCTCGCCTCCTTAGCGAGTGCGTCGAGCGGTGAAAAGTTTAACACATACGGTGGCGGACTTTACGGCAATCACGCGGCGGAGCGCAAAAATCGCCGACGCACCTTTATATTTGATGATAAATTCATGCCGCTTAGACGCCAAATTTCCGCATCGTGCTCAACACTTGCCGCGCCAATTGTCGCGTCTTTCAATGACGACTTGGGGTAAATTTATTGAAAGTACTGCTTTGTTGTCCCTATTAAGTTGGTAAGTCTTCAAAAATATTGGAATACTTACAAAATTTTGGTATTTTAATTGTTTATTCACATAAGTTAAATTTTTTGCATCATATTTGCGTACTTTTGCGTATGTAAAAACATAAAAAATGTGATGATTCATTTAAAAAATAACCGTTGAGTTGTGTATTTTCATAACGTTAAAAAATTTAATTCATTTTTATGTTGATGATCTTTGAATGCAAAATTGTCAAATTATACTGGGTCGATTTTACAGTAAGCTTCAAAAATGCACAAAAACGATAGCAGCTCACGAACACAGCGACGATCGCACTCAAACTACAATACCAGAAAGCGATACGGTAGCATTGTCTGGCAACACAGTATCTTCTCCAATGGGTACGGTAAAGGAAATTGCGCACGATAGCGAATACAACAGCAATGAGGAAAGTGACACTACGTCGGCTTTGAATGATGGGCGCACTTTAAGCCGCCAATTATGTCGTGCCAAAGAGATGGGATTCACGGACGCCGAAGTTTTTGCCGCGCTCGAGATGAATGAAGAGAGCGGTACGAGTGATAAGGTACTGCGCAAAAATTTGGCTTATTCTCAAATTTTGATATTTTTACCTTAGTCAACTGTTTCACTGTTTCAAGGGATATCCTCAGATTTTAAGCATGAAAACGAATTCGTTGTTCATTTTTGCTTAATCTAAACCAAAAGCACACAGTAAACCATTAAATTACTCAAAATTGTCTCTTATTTTCTGAGTGGGCTGACAATCTGTATTAATATATGCAAATATATTAATATGAGAACAAGTGCCTTCATTGAAGCCTTAATTCTGAATTTCGTTTTACAGTTTGGAAAAAAAACTTAGGAGCTAAAGCCGTTTGCGTCAATCAACGCGATGGTAGACGCGTTGAGCGCTACGCAAAGGCAGCTCGAGTCACGCAAATATTTCCCAAAACATCGTGCTATTCCACTTTTGAAGAGAAATGCGATTAGTGCCTCGGTGAGTTGTCTCGCCACGGTTCCTGCCATGGCCGAACATCAAATTACAGTCAGCTCTGGTAAGCGCGATTTATAAGCTATTAATTTGAAAAACGGTTATTTTGTAAGTTTTGTATTTTACATTATTGGGATATAGGCGATGCGCCAATTGCGGCGGACTCACCGTGCGCCGTTGACAAATGGAAATTGTCGCTGCCGCATGACACATCCACTAATTCATCGTCGGCGGCTGTTTTACGGTCCGCTTCCTTTAATGACGCGCATATTGCGGCTCAGCGGCGTGCTGCGATTGGCGCTCCCAATTTAAGGCGCAATTTAACATTGTCGGGTGGCGCGCTCAGCATTAATGGCTCTAATTACCATCAAAAGTCGAGCGTTCAGAGGCTAATTGAGGCGTTCGAAATAGAGAATAAAAGACATTTTGATACTTATCAACGCGTCAACCGCGAGTTGAAGGCAAACTTTTTTTACTATTATTTTGTGGCTTAACAATGTTTAAAATATGTTTATTTTTGATAAATTTATTTTTGAAGAAAGATAATTGCCGAAATATTTTTAATTATCTAAACATGAATAAAAAAAGGAAATATGAATTTTATATGTAGAGTCTTACACGCATTTAAGTATTAAAAATAGTTTTTGCAACTATTTTTAGGGTAAATTGGAGTCTAGTACGATGGAGACGGAACGACTGCGCGCTAGTTTGCGCCGCAAGAGCGATGAAGCGGAGCGCCAACAATTGGAGCTGAAGCGTCACGCGGATCTCCAGCGACGCGTAGACCACGCCAATCGTCGCATAGAAGATTTGGTATTTTTTTATATAACAAACGGTTTGAAATTTATTTATGTAATATCTTTCTGCAAACTATTTTATAAAATGTTATTTTTTAATTAGTCTATTTTTTGTTTTCCCTTCTCTCTCTCACTCTTTCTAAAGTTCTTATATATTCTCTAAAATTCTTATATTTTCTTCCGTGCACTTAGAAATTAAAAATAATATTCTGAAAATTCTTAGTATTCCAATTCTAAACAGAACATAAAATTTAGATGAAAATATATTTTAGACAAAAGAGCTAAAACTTCGCGACGCGGACGCATTGCGACAATTATCTGAGCTGAGCGCTCTCCGACGACAAATCGATGTCGAGCGACGCAAAGCCGACGAGGTTTTTAGCCTTGAACTTTATAAAATTGTAAATTATACGGTATGAGTAGTGTGAAAATTTTAGTGCAAAAACGTGTTGAACGCGGAAGTCACTCGCCTTAGCCGCGAAAGCGCGCATGCCGAGAAAATATTCCGTGAAAACGCGACGCTCAAGTCTGAGGTTTGCAATTTTACAACTCAAAGGGACTACATTATTTTTATTTTAAGATTTTGGTAAAAGAGGAATTGCTGCGGAAAATAATGTCACAATCTACGTGCAATTCGATGACGAATTCGTATTCGCAATCCTATCAAGACCACGGCCATAGTAGCAGTCAGCAGGACGAGTATTTTGCCGCGCTCGGCGCGCATCATTCCGAGGCGGTTGACACGTGGCGAGAAAACGCGCGGCTCGGCGTCAATGACGGAATTTCGACGGCCGAGCTTCGTCAACGCGTGGAGCGGCTTGAGGCCGAAAATCGCGAATTGGCCGAGCGCCAAACCCAAGGTCCCACTTGCGGCGTATGCATGGACAATCGGGTGAGCTTATTACAAAGAAATGCAAATTTGCAACACCAAAAAGTCGTAAATTTGCAAAAAAATTTATATTGATTCTTTTTGACAA
>SAUE01000045.1:120082-141405 GCA_009724625.1 Deladenus siricidicola
CTGCTTTTCGACACTTTCACACCCGATCTGGGCACTTTTTTGGAATTTTAGCCGGAAATGAATATCGAATCTGTGATCAGCGCATGAAATTACGCCTGACAACATCAAAAAAGTTTTGAAATTCGGGAGGAGGAGGTTATTCGATTTTGTAAATGAAAAAATTGCAGAAAAAATTAAAAGGTCCGCAAATGTCCGATTTTTTTGGTGGTCCGCAAATGTCCGATCCGCAAATGTCCGATTTTTGTGGTGATCCGCAAATATCCGATCCGCAAATGTCTGTCCGCAAATGTCCGTGCGCCCCTTTTTCATCGTTTCGATTTTCTAAAAAAAGTTCATCTCCACATTTTCTAGAAGCTACAAATCGTAATGGTTTCCTTATTGCGGCATCCGTTGAGGATTTGTACCCGCGCTCAGCTCCTTGAAGTTTGTTTTCAATTTAACAATCGATTTATATATTCTTTGGTATTTTCAAATGGGTTGTTTAATTTTTCAAAATTATTAACATATTTTAGTTTTCTGTGTGTCGAAATTTTTCGGGCAGCGAGGAAATGGACAACAAACTTCGAGATGCGGCTACGAAAGTAGCGGAGGAGTTGGGCGTAGAAGGCAAGGCCGGGTAACTAATAATTTTATTGTATTGAATTTTTTTTGGAAAGGAACTATTTTATTTTGTTTGATATGTTTTTGTTAAGTTTCTGATGAATTTATTTTGTTTTTTTTATTTTACACATTTTTCAATTTTTATTTATTTATTATTTTGTTTACGATTTTAGTTTTTATTATTTAAGATATAATACATAGTAGTTTCAATTTATTTCTAAAACGGTTTTTTGTGATTTCATCCATCTTTGTATCCATCTAAGAAGATTAAAATTCATTGAAAAAAAATTACGACTTGAGGAAGGTGCAAATATAATAGCTACCAATTTATTTAGGGTGAAGAATAATTTGTTCAAAAAATTTGCCGAAATTTCCGAGGAGGCGTACAAGGAGGCCACAAGTTTTCAATATAGCGAATTGTTTGAATTGTTGGCATCAGCGCGGAAAAATGCAGAAAAAACGGAAAAGCCGATAATACCTTCAAGGTTCGAATTGAATTTATAAGAATCAAATTAGTTTCTCTTAAAACATGTTTAAAATTGAGCAAAATTTAGATTGTTTTAATATAAATAACGAGTACAGAAATGTCGGTACTTTTATTTATATATCGTGGACTTCTCCCTAATGAGAAGCTCTATTTTTACGATCTATTGAGAAAATATGTCTGAAATAATTGAGCTTTTACACAAAATAAGAAAAAGATAGAATAATAAATTAAAGCTAAGAATTTTAGAGGTGCAAGTATGCGTCTGAGTGCCGACGCCTCTCAAGTGTTGAGGAAGGAAGTTTTTTACGCACTTCGATCTGTAAGTATTATTTGTTTTTTTACGTTAACGAATAGAAAATGGGCTATCTAGTAATTTTTTCAAAACTCACTAACGAACAAATCACAAATTTGAAAAATTATGTCTAAGTTTCTCAGTCAAGAATTATGAAAAATAAATATATTTATTTTGTATTATGTAGACAACGTTTTGTATTATTTTCAAAGAACAGGTTCATTTTTATTCCATTTTTGATAACTGGGACGTTTTTTTGCTTTACTTTTGGGTGAAATAAAATTTCAGAAAGGTTTAAGCGCAGTTGAGGCCAACAAAAAGGCCGACGAAATTTACGAAAAATCTTACCAGGAATTCTTGAAACAACACCAAAAAATGGCTGCTGAGGCGTTCCTCTCACTGCCAAAGGAACAGCCGAAGCCTGAGGACCAGCGGAAATTGCGTAACATGATGGTTGATCAAATGAGGTACATTATCATCCATAAAACAATATATCACTTTATACGGCCGATTGAAATTTTGTGTTTGATTTGAGAAAAGTTACTTGAAGCAAATGGAGAGAGTTGAACCATAGCTCGGCGTGACCCCCCTCGAAAAATCGTGATTTGGTGCGCCACTGCAAAAATGACCATAAATTACTCTAAAATGATCGTAGAATGGAAATAAGACCATTTTTGAACAGCTTTCAGAAAGCTCGTTGATTTAGAAAAAAATTTCACAAAATGTTGTAATAATATTTTTGTAGGGGGCGGGGCGGATATCAAGAAAAAATCAAGCGCGAAATTTTTTGAAAATTAGCATTAAAATACGCACTTTCCGAACACCTGGGACATACTCAGCTGTTAATTTTTGAACTTAAAAATGCACTTTTCCCTCCCCACGCCACTATTGCTCCCTCTTGCGCCACCCCTCCCTTCCCACCGCGCCACCCCTTCGCCCCCACCGCGCTACTCCCTCCTTTCCCCTGCGCCACCCCACCTCCCCACGCCCGATGCCGAGCTATGAGTTGAACTGCACTTCAAAATTCGATTCATGTTGTTTACATAAAAGATGTATATGATTTAATAATTATTAAATTTTTGTTTTTTATTTATCCTTCCAGCTGTAAGAATTTTTTTAGAGAATTCTGTTAAGAAAAAATAATGTGATCAAATATTTCATTGTTAGGTGTATCTAAAAAAAATAAAAATAAAAAAAATACAGGAAAATATTTAAGGGAACTATTTGGAAATACGGATTTTGAGATGGAGCGCAGACACCGCGAGTCATCTCCGCTACGTGAACGACTGCCGTCATCGTCTTTGGTCGAGCATCTGCCGAAAATCGAATCGATCTTTAGAAGCACACAAAATCGTCTGAACATCTTTGATATGGATGGTCTACGCACTAATAATCTGAACTTTTGGCGTGATCTCGACTCGAAGAAGTCAGCGATCGTCAACCAGGGTATGGGCCCGACAAATGCGGTTGAGGAGCAAATCGAATGGACGAAGAAGGGGAAAATGTGGAAATATCCTATCAACAACGAATATATGATGGGCGACGAGGGGAATGTAGGGGATTTTTTGGATTACAATTGTTTGTTATTTTTTGTAAATTGTTTTCAAAAAGACCTTTATCATTTTTATCAATGAAGATGTCAACCTCTGCTGTTCTGTAATTGTTGGTTTACATCTTTTTTGTAACCGTAACTATTATTTCTGCTACATATTATTACACGTTGCGTAACTTGCGCACCGAATTTTGCGCCCCGGAACTTTGCGCCCCATGGTCGGAATTTTGCGTCCCGAAAATTTTTGGGGCGCAAAATTCGGGTAACCATTATTACAGAAAACAATTTGAAACCTGGCATTAACAAATAAACGTCTTTTTAGGTGAGCTTTGTGGATCACGTATTTCTGGAGCCGGAGTGGGCAAAGCACCGGGTTCCAAAATCGAAAGCCGTCGAGCGGTTTATGGAGTTGGTGTTGGTGGGCCTCTCGAAGAACCCCTATATGCCCATCGCGAAGAAGCGCGAGCACATTGAATGGTTTGCCAACTACTTCAAGGAGGTCATTCCCGGAAAATACAAAAGTCTGCTCTAGAATTTGCAATATAAATTTAGTTTCTTGTTATTTAACTGCTTCTTGTTTTGTTTTTGAAAATATGTCGATAAAAATAAATTATATACAAAGTTTATAAATATAATTCTTTTTTTATTATTTATTTAATAGTTCTTGGGCAAGTACGATGTTGGAAAAAAAGACAATTGCACAGGTTTGTCATTTTTAATTTTTTTGTAAGTACAGATGAGTTTTTTGGACAATCCTATTGCCAATGAATTCTAATGTAACTTGAATTCTATTTGCAGTTGGCTTCTTTAATGTTCGTTACATGAGAAAAAAGGCAACGGCGGAAGCAACTCAAGAACCTCTGACGGAAAAGATCGAAGTTTCACACATATTGAACACTTCATACACACGGTGAACACTTACATATGTGTTATTATATTGTTATTGAAAATAGTTATACATATGTGTCAAAACGTATTTATAAATATTTTCTTAAAGTTGATGATTTCGTTATATCAAACCGGTTATGTTGTTACCTCATTCTTGAATATACGTGCTTTAATTTGTTATTGTGACACTACGTAAGCGTACTATTTATACATGTTTGTCCGAATAAATTTTATTTATTTAGTTGTATTAAAAAATGCATTTGGTATTCTTGAAAATTTTAGGTAAGATAAAAATTTGAATTCTCTGTAAAAACTGATGAAAAAAGCACTCAGAATAGCTAGTCTTTGTATTCCATCACGACATTTCGGAATTACGTCCCCACTACATCACCGTGCTATGTGGAATCGAAAACATAGTAAATTGGTTCCGAGCAGGGAGCACAACCACTAGGCCACTTTGAAAGCTGATCTACATAATTTCATAAAAAATATATGCAGTGTTTACTTGCAAATTATTTTTTATATTGGAATAATTTTTTAATAAAATTTGCATTGCAATTTGCAAATTGAGGTTTTGTGAATTTTTTATTATATACATATATCGATGAACAGAGCCTACTTTCGAATTTTTTTTACGGTAACTTCAAGACACTACTCCGAAAGTTTCATCAAAATTTTTATTCAAATGAGAAAAAGTTATTAAATTTTTAAACATGTATTTATCGAGTTAAAAACCTTTTGTAGTGGATTTGTTGCTAATGTCGAGCTTGAAATAAAATTGGTACATATGTGATTAGATGATGTGACAAAAGATAAGTAGTGCAACAAGTTTTGCGGGCTATCCATTTCAAATGACAAAAGACTGATTTTTTAAATTATACGAAATATACAATCTTGTATTTATTTTAGCACAATGCGCATTCCAAAAATCTTGGTTGATCTTGTTGTTGTTGAAAAAAAGATGAGTGACCCATAAGCTTAAAAACGAAGCTTACAGATAAAGTCTTGAAAGCATTGTTGTTCAAAGTATAGCTTACTTTTCTCTAATTGATGACCTTCTAGTAATGAGAATTTATTGCACGCTTCAATACCGTTATCAAAAATATGTGCAAATTGGGTAGAAATACTAGATTTTCATTACTATTCTCGTTATACACAACGGCGCTTATTCATTTTTGGCACAACAATGGACACTTTGGCGTTATTGCCACATCAATAAATTGTTCAACGATCGTGGATTGTCGAACGTGTACACTTTCAACCGATTTTCTCATTCCATGCCAGTAAGTGTGAGTTTCCAGAATAAAAGCGAAAATAATGAACTACTTGTTTATAAAAACATATACGTATGTATGTTAACATGCTTATTTACAGATGGTGTTTATCCTCGCGCTCATGCGTCAGCGCATGGAGCGTTGGCGCGCACTGTACCGAATCAGACCGCATAGCGCATGGTTATAATTGCCCGCTGAGTCCGCCGACCCGTTTCGGGTATTTGGACGATTTTGCTCGAACGCGTGCACTACCTTTTATTGCTGCAGCCAGCGCTGACAGTGAACACCAGGTAATAATATCATACATATAAGTTGTATTTGAGTTTGAGGTTGTTATGTTATTGTTATACATAGGTGATGTTTTGGATTTTTTGGTATGAATGTATGTATTTATTACAAAAAATAACTTTTAGATTATAAGTTGTTTGGACAATAATGTTCCTAACACGAGCTTTCTTCGACGTTATTCGATAGCGTGCGATTTTGTCAAGGTTGCAATTTCATTTTGTAATTCTTTTTGTCCCTTGATAATATTTTATTTGACATGAGCGAATTGATAGGGTACATGCATGTTTTTAATAGATGTAAAATGTGAAAAATGTTGCATAGAATTTTCTTTTGTATGTTTTTGATTTTACCTGTATTCGAATTACATATATTCGAATGGAGTAATTCAGTCAAATTGTGCCGCATTTCTTGCCTATTCGCCACTGGACAATGCGATCGTCGTCACATTTCGTGGCACAAACGGTGCCGTCCAGGTTGGTTCTCCACAATATCGCACACAAATGCAATATCGTAGCGTACATATAATATTAAAGTTAAAATTATAGGTGTTTGTGGAGGCGATTAATTTTATGCTTTACGCGCAAAAAGACTTTGAACCCGTGGGTGGTAAAGTGGTTGCTTACTTCTACGACGCTTTCTTTCAGCTTTGGAAGGGCGGCCTAGAGGCGGATTTACGCGAGACAATCGCTCGACATACTACCGCCGAGCTATGGGTTAGTAAAATAAACGGAAAATATTATCCAAATAAAAATTTCTTTAATTTGTATTTAACTACAGCGAAATTTGAGATATTCGGACATTCGTTGGGCGGCGCAATTGGTGCGCTCGCCGCCGCGTGGGTTTCGCGTCTCGGGCTTGTGCCGATGGAGCAAATTCGATTTATTAGCTTCGGCCAACCGCGTACTGGAAATCTAGCTTTTGCTCAAATTTTTGACGATTTGGTAAGCTTTGTTCTTATATTTCGAATTTATGTACTGACGTTTTCATTCGCACAGGTTCCCTACAAATATCGTATTGTGCACCGCGGTGATTGCATTACGAAATTACCAGCGCGAATTCCCATTTCCGATTCATCATTATTTCATCATCGCTATGAGGTTCAAAATTTATAATATATCTTTTCGCATTTATTTATTAAATTCTACAAAATTAATTTAAAATATGTCACGGTAATTATCATTTTTGGCAAAATTAGGTATGGTACAATAACGATATGCAGGCGGGAGAGGCGTACGAGATGTGCGAAAGCGCGGACAGCGCGTCGTGTAGTGCGTCTGTGACGGACGCAGAAACGCTCAGCTCCGCTAACCATCTACAGTATTTTAATGTAAGTTTGTATTCATGGTTTCGCTCGGGATGCGCCTCGAAAATGCATCTAAAATTGCGGCCACATCTTCCGCTATTCCATCACAATCATCATCACCATCAACAACATCACCATGAATATCACGCAAACAGCTATCAGCCGGGACACAATTTCGCCAATGAGAATGCTTTCGCGCCTGCTAAATTTTCAGAGTCCCACTATCAGCAGTCGTCAATAATGCCATCACTCGCCTCATTATCATCAACTCTATCATTGACGGATAACCCATTTATACGCTTTCCGTTATCGCTATCAGATTCGACGTCGCCGCTGAGGGCTAGCAAACGATTATACGATGATATTTCGATAGCAAATCACGATAAAAATGTAGACTCCGTGGAAAAATTATTGGAAAATGAGTTTTCCGATGGATTAAAATCACAAAATTTAAACTTTTGATATTTATATGCTTTACCATATTCCTAATTTATTATTTTTTCTATTTTACTACCTAATTTATTATTATTTGATCAAAAATAAAAATTTTATTTTATTCAATACATGTACATATTTGTGTTCTTCAAGAATTCAGCTAAAAATTTGATCTTTACAAATACAAAAAAGATTCAAATTTTTTCGTATTAAAAAGCACCTGTTTTATTATTTTTAAAATTTTTTGCTTATTTTTTAGGAATTTTTATGTCAATAACAATAAAAATAAGTAAAAATAACTCACCAAAGAGGGCTCGTATTTATAATGAATTTTTGGACTTGTTGTGCGGATATAAAATGAATCTCTTAAAAAATTTACCGCTTATTTTCTTTTTCTACTTTTTTTGAAGGAATTGTGCAGAAAATTATACGATTCAATAATAGGTTCAAAAATATTTGTAAATTGGCAGAGAAAAAATTAAATGCCAATAATTTAACATTTTTACAAATTGTAATTGTCTTTTTTATTGCTGTTATTCTTTCTACCACAAAAGGGCTAAAGAAAGAAAACAACGGTACACAGCTGTACACTTTTTCTGTTAATTTCTGCTTTCTAAGGGAATTTTTCGTCCCTAATTTATTCCAAAATTTGTTGTCCTTAATTTTAATTTTAAATTTAAAATTTATAATAAAAAACAATTTCAGGAGGTTATCCGAACTCCTCCAGAAAGCCTCCTCTAAAGATAAATTCAACTTCTTTTTTAAATCCCTTTGAACTAGAACCTGAAATTATTTAAAAAAATTGAACCCTAGCCTGCAAAACACTCTGGATCCAAAAAAAATGAAATAGGACTGCAAACTAATTTTTTCTCAGCATGTATCGAAACGAACTCGAATAAATCCGAATGAAACCTTAAACGAATCTAAAAACCTCTTATTTTCGAACCAAAACTCGAGCCCGGACATAGCAAAAATAAAATTCAAAATTAATATCAAATTTGGAATAACAATTCCAAGCCAAATTTTGATTTATCAAATCTGAATCAATTTGAGGTAATTGTAACTGACGCAATCAATGATTTCCTGTAGAAATAAGTGAGTAGATAAGGAATTTGAATTATATAAAAAAACAAAAATAAAATAATATTTTGTTTTTGAGATTTACAACGTTGCCGAATTTCTTATTGACGAAATACACACAATATTGTTTCTCTTTTCAATGCGTGTTTTTCGTCTGTGCAACACAAAAAAATTGCGATGTTATGTGGATGACCGCAGCCGCCTTCATTTACCTGTTTATTTCATATTTTTACGAAAATTTCAAATCAAATGCCAAAGAGTCATGCCATTTTTTCTTCCACAAAAATTCCCTTTCAACTTTTTCCTTGCACATTTTTGTTTACATTTTCTGAGCGCAGCCGTTTTTTATCTGCGATTTTCGTAATATTGCTGTTATTTTTTTCAATTGTTTTGGAATTGAATTGAAATTGATATATTTAGCCTTTTTGTCCTTAAATAGCCTTTGGGTCGGTTCCATGGAATTTTTGGACTTTCATGACTTTTCACTTTTTTGTTTAAAATTTTTTCCCTCCATGGCGGTCGAAAATCTTTCATTCTTCAAGTCGAATCATTTTCACTCAAACAATTCCCGCTTGGAAACAATCTCTGTGTTTTAATGATCCATTACCATAATTGAAACTTTATTTCCACTTTTATTTTCTTCACTAGAATACCAGCAAAAAAGATCATATCTGCGCCATTAGTTTGAAAATTTTTTCACATAACTTTTTTATAATGTACAAAAAAAATTTAAAAATCGAAAAAATGTACTAATTTAAAATAATCAATTTTGCTTAAACAAATTCATTAAAAATTCCTCTCGCCCGGAATTAATTTTTACTACTTTTTGTTTAATTTTAATTTTTCTCTAATAAGGCGCTTTTTTGCGTGGCGTTAAATTTTGCTCCGTTTTTACAAAAATTTAAAAGTGATTTCCTTTGTTTTTAATGCCAAAACAATCATTTCATTTTTGACATTTATTGTTACGGCCATTTTACGGCCTATTTGCAGCCATTTCATGCAAATTATTCCATTGTATTTTGGATTTTACGAATAACACCGTTGAAATTTCACAATTTATTTATGGCACGTTTATTGCCCTCTTCATTGCCTTTATTCGATTCTTTTCTTAAACTAAATTCGAATTTTTTGCTATTTTTATAAGATATGTTCAATCGGCACTGACTGAGGCATATCCTCGTGGATGTTTTGTTGATCAAAATTTTTTTCGATTTTATTGACCTTTTTAATGTTGAATACCATTATAGAAGATCGTATTACCGAAGAAACAGACTATGTAGAAGAAGGAGGTTGCGTAGGAGGGGGTAGAACGTGATTGAAAAATTCCGTTTTTAAGTAAATTAATCTAGGTATTTAGGTTTTTTAGAATATTCGAGTGAAGTTGGTGAAAACATGTTTTTTCAGCACATTTATGGTGATGAGCATGCAAAATTTTAGCACATATTTCAGAGACGAGCACAGGTGTTCCATTTATATCTTGAACTTTTCTGAAATAATAAATGCGTAGATTCGCTTTGTCGAGTTGTTTTCTGCATGTGCAGCTATTTTTCTAGGCATAGCAAATTTCTTCATATTTTCTGTAAACTTTTTATTCTAATGCAAGAGCAAGGGAGGAAGAAATCAAATGAACGGAGAAAAGGAAACTAATTAGTAAGGAAAGTGAGGTTAATATGGAAATTAGGAAACAAAACTGCGCTCAATACCAATTACTTTTAATAAAAGTTACGCCAAATCTCAATCCCTTAACCTATTTTTAGCAAAAAAGAAGAGCGAGCGTTTACCGTAATCTTGTAATACATATAACTGCCCTCTTTCTCTTTCTATTTTTTACCGTACATATATCTGGTAGATGTACATTTGACAATATTATACCCAGAATACTGAATTACTTATGAAAATACTCAGAAACTATTTTATTGCAATATAACACTTTTTCTAAAAATCATTTCTTCTGGTTTACCAATATGTACCCTTATTACCAAATTATTAGACATCAGTTCCAAGTTTTCGAATGTGTAAATGATATCTTTTAAGTTTTTTTATATTGACAATAAGAAATAAATTCAAATTTCTATTTGTTTTTTTGCTTTCTTCCATGTGCCAAGGAATAAAAGTTCTTATTCTTCTAAGAACGGCTTTCTACCATTATATACCGGCTGCTTTTGTATGTGCTGTGCTGTGTGTGCGTGTGTGTGCTGTGTTTGCCAAACGGATTAATTCGTCGCATTTGAAGTGGATTTGGCGAGGGAGTGGATTAATTGGCGCTCTTATTTATTATCATGTCAAACACAAATGTTTTGTAACGGAAATTCGCGATTATCAAAAAAATCTGAATGGCGAAAAGAGATAAAAACAATATTTTGATAGGGACAAAATGCCACAAACATACATTTATTTGAAAAAATTGTTTTTTTATTGTTGTTCGCGATTACTGTGGCGGTAAATATGTCAGAAATAAAGGCGGATTAAAACATTATAAATATGAAATATATGTGTAACTGTTTTATCCAAATCGATTTTATGACTCAAAAAAGACAAGCTCCATTAATTTTATTAATTTTTTTGCTGACCTATTTGTACCGGAAGGCGGCAAATTTTTCCTAAATTTAGCTTACTGTCAGTCAATTTTTTCAAATATACATTTTTTTGGATTTTTGATTGTATCTTTTTATAAATTTTTAATAAACTGTTACCCTAAAAAAAATTCAAATACGAAGCAGATAATTGAAAAATTTAATTCATAACAGTTTTTAAATATTGGCAAATACATCTCAATAGAATACTAAGGAATTTTTCAAATTTTATTTATTTTTTTCATGCTTATGCGTGGAAAATTAGAAGGAAATGTTTGCCATTAACGATTTTTTATAGAGCAAAATCAAAATCAGTAAATTTAGAATGGGTGTGCGGAATAGGTTAGGTTAATGTAAAGCCAATTGTGATGAGATGGGGGAGGGGGGTGTTGGCTGGCGTTGGAGCCAGATGTGCCGCAAAATGGTGTTTCGTTTATTTATGTTCGTTCACCATTGTCGCATGTTTTGTTTTGATATTTGTATTGTGGGTGGTGGGGTGTGTAGAATAGCAAAGAAAATAATTAGAATATGAAAAACGTTTAGAAATTTTCATTCTAAAAATGTTTTGCAAAATCGCAGATGATGCTGAATTCAAATTTAATTTTATTTTTGCGCGAATCTCTTCACATATTTTTGTGGGGTTCGAAAATTTTTGTGGTTTTTGTGGGGATTTTGGTAGTTTTCTTTCTCAGCTGCTGTGTAAGGATTTCATTTTTAACCGATTTTTTGATTACTTGAATTTTTTTAAATATGGTATGTTTCTTTATTAATTTTAGGTATTCTTTCATGTTAAATTTATTATTCAAGACTGATATTTTTTAGATAATTTATAGCTTTTAATATTGATATCCAATTATTCAAAGATTTGAATGGAATCAAACATTGTTCAAATGGAAATGATTATTTTTATTTTAATCTCAAAAACTGTTAGCTAAATTCTCATTGATGTTTTTTCTCTTTTCGTTTTTCTGATGAAAAATTCCTTTGAAAATTTGATTTTGAGATTTTTGTGCACAATTCGGCTCAAACTCTCTCATGGCTAATCAATTATTTTTTCATTGTATTTAATCTAAGTGATTTTAATCTAAGCGATTTTTCTTCTATTTTTTCATAATTAATTTGCAAATACACGAAACGACTAAAAATGCTGTAAAAAATCCCAAAGGTCTAGATTTTTTTCATTTGGTTTTTTATAATATAGTAAATTTTAATAAAGAATATTTTTCAATATCTTAGCTTTAATACAGCTTTAATGTATTTTTACGCTAAACTTAATTTAACTTTTTATTTTATTTCAGGTGTTGGACCATATTCTCCACTACACTTTTTATTACAAGTTCTATAGTATTATCGCATTTATTTGATACTTGCGTTGTCTAAGTTATGTACCGCGTATTTTTCTTCGTCACATTACTGTTGGTAATAACTTGATTTTCATAAATTATGTTTTTCAATCTCTCTTCAATATATATATTTTTTTTAATATTTTCTTGCATTCGCAACAGAAACTATATTTATTAACAAGATAAATCTCACAATCTTTTAAATATGTCTGCGAAGAACTTATCGTTATTTTTGATTATAGTAATCGTTTACTCTTTCATCAACTGAGTACAAAATGCTAACTAAAACTTTGTTGAAAAATTGTTTTCTTTTGCATTAAAATGACAAATTTGCATAATTGGCAAAACATATGCTTCGAATGGAGGTGATTTGCCTCAATTAGTTATTTATTTATAACACCATCCTGTGGAGAACATAACAAACTCGATAAAATTTATCCACAGATTCATTTTGTGTTGTTAATTAAAATTGCGCAAGAAATGGCCGTTTACTTACATCTAATTCCGTTACAATTATCAAAATTAAGCAAAAGAAAGAAAAGAATGCTAAAAATTTGAGATTTACCAAACCCTCGGGTTCAAAATCAAAAAGTTTGGGACCTTATTCAGGTTCGAATTATTTTGAGAAATTACTTGGGTTCGAAGTAGAAAAATTTTTGGAATCGAGCTCTATTTTAAAATATTTAATGGAAAGTAAAAAATGCTCGTCGTCAAAAAAAAAGATCGTGAAAAAAGGAAAGATATCAAGAAGATATCATACATATTATCGGGATAAAAGTTTTTTACTTTGTTGACGTTCTTTTTGGATATTTTTTGCTTTCTTTTGTAAGGAAATATGAGCATTTTGCAGAATGGCTTGTTTAAATGTGATAATTCTAGATTTTTCTGTTTTTCGAACTATTTACAAGTTTCCGCAAAATAATTTTTAGAAATTTTAGATACACTCAATGAATATTTTGGCAATGGAACCGCCGTGCCCCCTTGATGTTCAAGGCACTCGGTGTGATTTTCGATGTGTACCCCCGACAAAAAGGTGAAATTTTAAAAAGTGTGTGGGAAAGAAATGAGAAAAAGTGACAACGTTCAAAGCGCCGGAAAATAAAGGGAAAATTTTTTCATAAAAGGTTAGATAAATTAAAAATTTTGAATATTTTTGCAGTGATCACTACAAGTGTTCGCCGAGCGGGCAGAAGATTTGCGACTATGGTTGGCGTGGTCATAATTGTCATATGCCAATTTGCACGCGCAGATGCGAGAATGGTGGCCTTTGTGTTGGGCCGAATTTGTGCTCGTGTCGCGTGGGTTGGCGGGGTCCGACTTGTGAGCTCTGCGACACAAGGCCCGGTTGTGTGAATGGTGACTGCAGAAGTAAAAAAATTTAATATTATAATATAAGCAATTTTAACACTACGACTTCTTAACAAACATATTTGAGCACTTTGTAATGTGTCAATAATAATAATAATAATAATATAAACTCTATGTTTTTATTTCCTAACAATAAGTAATTTTAGGGCCATTCGATTGCCTTTGCCGTTGGGGTTGGAAAGGATGGAACTGTGAGCAGATGGTGGATGTGTGCCGAATGAAAGATCCGTGCCAGAACGGCGCCAAATGCATCGCCAAGAATGCTTTTCAAGAGTCTTTTATCTGCGTTTGCGCGCCGGGATTTGGCGGAATTAATTGTTCGCTGCGAATTGCGCCCTTGCCAATAAATGAGTCCTCGTCTTCGTCGCCGCGGCCGCCGCGTCTTGAATTGCAAGCAAGCACAAACACGACAAGCACCTCTTCAACGCGTAGCGCAACCACGACCACGATAGCGGCGATGACAACTACGGTAGCAGCGATGATTGACGTAAACGTCACGCGTCAAAGCACACCACAACTAAACCAAAAGCCAAAGTCAACGACTTCACAAATTGAGATTTTGGTAAGCTTTTTTTTACTGGACTTGGGAAGATTGAACGAAAACTCATAGAATCTTTCTCCAAATTGTATTTGAACCTATATTTACATATATCCATACTGTAGGGAAATGCATAAACGAATAATTTTTCTATAGTTAAAAAATAATTTTTATCGATTTTAGGTTGCCGCTTGCGTAATTTTGCTCTTCCTTATTTTTGTATTCCTATCATGTAGTACGATAATCAATCTTTTCAAACATTATTGTAATTGCAAAAATAACAATCAGCCAAATGGTGTCGACCATATGAGGTCCGCAGATTACTATCACCCATGCAGCAATAATAATGAGAGGAGGTATACTGTAAAAGACTCGAGGAGTTTTTACTGTGATTCACCATCGTCAACGTTAGCGTTATCACCATCCTCCTCGAAAATCATCTCTTCTACCATATCTACGTCACGTACACAATCGCCGCTTGAGAAGATTATTGTAATACAGTCGCCATCACCACCCTCGTCGCCACCTCCTGCATACGCTTTGCTATAGTAACTTGACATTGTGTTTAGCGTTACTCAGATTAATACGGACGCCAGATTCTTGATCCGCGTCAAACTGGTTCCATCACCGGTAGCATCATATTCGAAGAAATGAAAAATTTTTGTTTACTACTCACCCGATTTCATTTTTTTCATCATTCCGTTTTAAAAGTAACGGTGTAAAATTAAGTTGACGAAAAAATACACAAAGCTTATTAATGAATTCTGGACGATTGAATGCTTCAGGCACTTTTTGGTAAAAATAAGTTTAATTAAAATGTAAAATGAATTACAACAAAATTTTTATTTCAATTTTTTATACATAAAAGCTGGTCCAGGAAGTGCGGCATTTGAATTTGATTTGTAGTTTTAATGGTACTGTATGTATTGTTTTACTAATTTCGTTGAGTCATTCCTTAAATATTCTTCTTTTGAAGTGTAGAAGCAATTGTTATGTAATGAACTTTGAAAACAGATTTTTATTTATATCGCATAATTGTTGCATTTATATATTATTTAATAATGCAAATAAATGTATTAAAATGATTTAGTAAATTTTTTGTACAATAGTTTATTAGGTTTATATACATATGTATAATTTTTCCCACACCATAAAACCTATATGTAGTGTTTGCATATAAAAATTACGAAAAAACTGGACAACAATGATCAAATCAAGCAAATCAAGCCAAATACATACATCTGATTTGATCAATCGATCATCGTTCATATCAACCAAAAAGTATGGCCAACACGCATCGTTCAATTTCCATTATCAGCGTAGAAAACGTCTTATACAGATATCATTCATTCATTCTCGGTGCGTCCGCTGTTCTCATTTTCGTTTATTACGTTATTGTTTATTTCTTTTTTTTATCAATTGATGCTTGTTTAATAGAAAAGCACAACATCACGAAGGACTAACATCATTTACAAATTAGATCAGATCGTTATCATTATCAAACTCAGGATCATTGTCGGCTGTCATATCAACGGAACAGGTGTTTGTTCCCCAATTGATATTTGTTCATTTTTATCGGCGATTTTTTCGACGTCCGATGAATAGACACAAACACAAAACGAATATAAACAATAAAAATGAAAGAAAACGAAACACAACGGATGTTCAAAACTTTTAGACGTTTTGTGTTTTTGCAACCGTTTAAAAACGTCGTACTTAAAACAATGACAACACCGCAATTTGACATTTTTCCAGCAATATAACAATAAAAAATTTTCCAGGTATTCTTATGTCGGACACCTCGTGTAATTTGGAAAAAAAACTAGACAAAAAAAAAGCGTCTTAAAAAAAAGCGTCTTAAAAATATAATATGAAATTTCCGGGTATATTTTTGTGGTCATCCGGCCGCGGAGTGTTTGGGTTCACTCCAGGAGGGGGCCGGATCCACGTTCATCGCTTCTGATAAAAGTAGGAAGGATAACGACCAACAGAACAGCTGGAGTTCATATTAGCGCGGCCAATTTGTCCTATAAGCCACGAGGCCTCCGTGATGGATTGGGGCGAACGGGTCGTGGTCTGGGGGTGGCACCGTTGCTTTTTCTATGTAAAATTTTTTCTTTTTAATTACCAAATTCTTTTCCTTATTATTTTTATCGAATTTATTAACATACAATATACAACAAGATTGGACGGAAATCCAAATTTTTCGTTATTCCGATTAGTTGAAATTAAGAAGTTTTCAAAAGTTAAGCCATGACAATTTGGCTGAAACCAGTATTGAAACTACGATTTTTTTAAACTTGTTTCATGTTTTAAAAACTACCGATCTTTACGCTTTTCTAGATTTCTCATTACTTCGAAAGTTTCCTATGTAGTTGAAAGTGTGTTTGAAAGTGGACAAAGAATTAGTAGTCTATGCGACAGCACCCTAAGTGACTTTAATCTTTTACCAGAAGATGGAAATGGAAGGTGATCCAACTTAGTTCTATAACGATCCCTCTTCATATTTGTTGTACAATTTTCATTTTTTTTGTTGCTTTGTTTCAAAAAAAATCGGCAAGCAATTTTTATCTCAAATTTCTATTTTCATTTTAAACAATAAAGTAAAACAATTTTCACTTTTAATATTCTCACTAATAATTTTTGTTTCCGTTTTGTAATTTTTCTTTTTAAGCTCCCCTCTCGACAAAATAAATGTAAAAAAGGAAAAGAACGCATTACATACAATAGTGTTAGGCGAATGTGACCGAGAAATTAATACCCGCAAGTTAATATTTTTAAAAATATTCGCAATTTTTACTTTTTTTTCATTTACCAAAAATTGCCAACGATCAAAAAAAAATTTTTTTTTACATTTGGTTTTTTTTTCATGAAACGTAAAAACGAAAGTACAACAACTTACTTTTTATATAATTTTGCTGTTGTTGCAGGAAATTTGTAGTGAATGTATTTCATTCAAAATTTTCAGTTTTATGAACTTTTAAAGTTGGAACAAAACGATTTTTTTCTGAAAATCCAAACAATAAACGTGTTGGGACAACTGAAATTACCTCGAAAATAATTGTGAAAGCAACAAAATGAATTAATTTAGGTGCGTTACTTTAAAAAATTATAATTTGTTCCATTTTTGCATTACTTGATCGGTGTATATTCAAATTTAAATAAATGATTTGCGATGAATTGCGATTTAACTTTTTGATTCCAAAGAAATTCAATAAAATTCATTTGAACTTTTAAAATTCAAGTCAGTAGTTCAAATCAATATGAAAAAATTTCAAATTCAATTCTTCAGTTCAAAGCAAAAAGTTCAAGTTCAAAGAGTTTTTCATTTTAAAATTGATGTATTCGTTGATTTGAAAACTTTCATTCAAATTCTTTTAAATTAACCAAAAATTGAAACATTTTTCAAAAAGTTTTACGATATATTCAATGGGTAAACGTAAAATAAAAAAAAATGTAAAAAAATTGAAAAATTTCGATATCGCAGCTATCGAAAAATTATAGCCATTACGTTTCTAATGTTTGATCGCTCAAATGTCCACATCATCCCAAAATTTTTTTTATTCGAGTTTCCATTGCTTGCCGCCAACTTTCTTTACGTATCAAAAAGTTTAGTTGAACGTCGTTGTTCTCAATTTTTATTATTTCACAATTAAAAAAAGCCAGCCGGTCGAATGAAAAAAAGAAGAACGCCATTTTGATGTGTCCAGAAACTTTTCTTTTTCATTTTTAAATTTTAGAGAGAAAACAATCACATTTCAAACAATTTTGAATTTTTTTTTGCCTTTTCACATGACCATTTTCGTTTTTCATCACTCACTTTTTTTGCTCAACAATTTAACAATGCAAAATGCGAAAGGGCATACGAACGAAATGAACGATAAAAAGAATAATTTCAAACAAAATAAAGGCTAGAGATAAGCAGAAAAAACATTAAGGAAGAAGACGATAAATACATATACATAGCAATAAGAAAAAATAATGAAAACCAATGTGTATGTAAAGCTCAAGAATAATACATATAAAAGAAAATGACGAAACTAACTATAATTATTAACGTAATAAAAAATAAGAAGCATAACATATGTATAAAATAGGGAGAAGATTGTTGACGAGAAAAATCGAAAATGGTAGCCGAGATTGAGAAAGAATTGTTTACCCCTTTTTTACTTTTTCAAACTTTCAATTTTTTGTTGGTTTTCTTTTCAAAAATAAAAGAAAAGAACGAAGCCAAGCAAAATTAAATGAAAACGAAATGACCTTCGTTCGCATTAATCAATTTCAGAGCGAAAAATCGACTTGCATCTTCGTTTCTAACAAACTTTTGGCCTTCTGTCAAAGTGGCCTTTCGAAAAACGCGTTCCTTTCTCAATTTTCTTTTCGTCTTTTTCTGTTTTTTTTTGTTTTGTTTTGTGGGCATCTTCTCTGTTATCCTCCAATTTCCCTCCTTTTCGATTAATTCTCCTTTTTCTCTAACCTTTTCATTTGCTGCACCCCAATCTCTTTCACTAAATTCCATTTCCACCCATTTTTACACGTAAATTCGTTTATTTTTTAATGACATTTTTCTTTCATTTCACGTTGCAGCTCATTTTACCATTCCCTTGTCCGCCACTTTTTCCTTTCTGTGTTCTTTCCTTTTTTTCTTCTTAATTTCCAACACTTTCCAAAGCAATTTTCCTCATTCTGTCCATTTCTGCCTATTATTCCTCTCTGTCCAAGTCCTCTAAAAATTTCAATTTTGATATTTTTCATTCTCCATTTTTTTCTATCTTCAAAAATCTAACGGCGGAGAAATCGATATTGTTTTCCACTTCTCCCCATCGAATTTATGCAATTGTTGGTTATTTTATTCTTCTTTTTTTTTCACGGACCGAACGGCCTTTGCTTTTTTAATTTATACGTGAGTTTGTTTGTGTCCAGTCGGCTGCCCTAGGGCAGTCGGCTGCCTCCTATTTGCAAGAATAGATTTTTTTTATTTACAGAACCTATGTCAGAATAAGTTATACATATTTTTTTCAATATTCACTTAATTCCACGCCATTTTATTATCGATATTTTTCGTGTTGTTTTGTTTATTGTTACATTTGCAATTTAATGAGTTTTTCATGCATACCTTACTGATTTATTTTAATTCCATTCACTTAACCGTAAGAATGAAGTTTTAATAGAGAAACTGAAGACAACAACGATTGTGGTATATGAATTTTTCAGTAAAAAATAAATCGATTCACAATTCAAATGTTTTTCGCTTTTTTGGATAAAATCAAAGCAATTAGTCACTTTTCATTTGGCAAATTAATTTGAAAATACATTGCAAACCACCAAAATTTGGCGCCAAATCTCTTTTATTCTTTTGGCCATCAAAGTAGTGTATTTTTTTATAAAAAGGCGCGAAGAATATTTTTTCACCAATTTTTTTGTTGTGAAAACAGATCAAAAATTTGCATTTTTGTTGCTATGCATTTTCTTCTTTTTTTATTGCGTTTTCACGATTCCCCTCCCCGCAAACCCCACACTTTTTTTGTCGTTTTGTTAGCATTGTCGCTTTGTTTTTGCTGGGCTATAGACGACGAAAATGCTATGAAAAAATACGACAATAGTGGAAAATGAATGAAAAATGTGAACAAAAAGTGTGATCGCAATTGTGATGTAACCATAACGCGAAAAAAGCGCACGGATTCTAAGCGCTATTTTAAAGGATGAACAAAAAGTTCATTTTTTCTTAATTTGGTCTTTGATTGCTTGCGAGATGCTCAATTCACATCCTATGTGTATAGCATTTAATTTAAAATAATTATGACTTTTTTAAATGCGAACTCTTTTTCCACTACATTTCCACTGTATCTTTCCGATTTACAATAAAATTGTAATAATAAATATGTATTAAAATAAAAAAAAGTCATCCAATGCCAGAACATCAAAATTTTGCAGGAAATTTTTTTAACGTAGGCATTTTACCTGCCCTCGTTCCTCGTGCAATTTTTGAAATACGGAAACCGACGCATAAAATGTAAACTCCACTCGTTTTTCGTATGCTTTACTAATTCCAGCCGCGGTTTATGTTTTTATTTGCGGTATTTTCTGTTTGCGTTTTTTCGGCCAGATGCTTTTTTTTGTAATTTTTTTGCGTTTTATGTCTTCCTTTCGTTTTATATGCTTTCTTTCGCGTTTACGCGTTTTGGACGTCCACAAAAATGCAAACGAAAGCAAATAAAAAACAGATAGTCAAAGATGCAATAATTTTGCTAGCATTTTGTTAGCTATTTTTTCATAGAAAGGAAAACAGAAAAAGAAATAACAGTGAAAATCGGAAAGGCAGAAAAAATTACCTCGTAAATAATTGTTTATCAACAGAATTTTTGTGTCCGCCCAACGGAAAGGACAATCTTGTTATGCCTGCTAACTTTCTTCATCCCTTCCTTATTTTAAGTCTTGTAAATTTTAAATTTGAACCTATCGCGAATTTCAATCCAATTGGCTAAGACTAAAATTGCTTGACCGTAATGTTATTTTATTATTTTCACAATAATTGTTTTTGGACATATTTTTAACGTAATACTTGTCGTTAAAGAATTTAAAATAAAACTCATGTACAAAACAAAGAAATGAAGTAATATACACAAAATAGTGTGCCATCGTTTTTATTTATTATTTTGTGCTTCGGGGAATTATGAACGGATATGTTGTTAGCTGACAAAAAAGTTTAGGAATTTATTTGTCGGCACGTATTTTTGCGAAAGAGAGAGAGAGAGAGTCCTTTTTTGTAATGAGAATACAGAAAAACACAAATTTCCTTTAAGGGAAGAACACATAGACATTTTCACCACCAAATCAAGGCCAGAGGGAGAACATTTTTCGATTTCTGTCATTATTTCCAGCCAGCTGGCCGGCCGTTCTCTCTGTCTATCTCTCTTTTGTCTTCTTCCACTTCTTTGCCGACATCATCGTCGTTTACTCAAAAGCGTAGCACACCATCGTTATTATTTCACTCTGTTTTTGATGTGATGTGTTGGTGCACAGAAAAGGAATGAAAGAATTCGACTGTATTACCGTTTTTATTTTTTCAGATCATTGCGCAATGTTGAACACACAATGTGTGCATGTTTGTATTTTGTTTGTTTGATGGAAATTGAGGAAAATGCATAATATATTTTTTCTAATAGCGCAAAAACGTAAAAGTCAAATGGTTATTGAAAAAAAACAACAACAAACAAATGTATAAAAAAATAAGAATTATGTGTTGATCAATTAAATGTGTGTGTTCTCAAATAAAGAAATTAACAAAATTAAAATATATTT
>SAUE01000045.1:141415-154848 GCA_009724625.1 Deladenus siricidicola
TGAGAAGAGAGTACAACAATAAAATACAGCGCAATATAAAAAAATTACTGCACGAAAATGACATAAAACTGAAAAACTGATATAGATAAAGAAGTATAAACCGGTAACGTACATTTGCGGAATGGTTGACAGTATACTTACGAGATTGACAGAACAACGTCCGGAGTTGCTGAGTGTTACACAGCGGTCGACCAATCCGTCCTATTCTAAAGAAACTTTCTATTTAGAAAAGAAAGTAAACAACAATTGTATAAGATGTAGAAGTAACGCGGTGAACGAGAATGACTGTATGGCCTTTTAATTGAATGCTAGAAAATTAAAAAAAAGTTCACGTTGCTCATCACGTCCAGTTTTCGTGTCAGATCATTTTCAGCGTTCTACTTTTTTACGTTCTGTATGTTGACTAGTTAGTTACTTAATTTCCGCGGACCTTAATTTTTCTCCATTTAATAAACCCCGACTGTCTACTCACATCAAAAAGTATTTAAACGTTTTATGTCTAAGGAAACTGAGAAATATAGAAAAGCGCGGAGTTGAAAGCATAAAAGCAAACAGCTGGCTTTCCGTGCATTTACTTTTCAATATGTTGTCTTTCTTATATTTTGTCTTTTTCTTTCTGCTGCTTTACGTGGTTTTTGTGTTGCCTTTATTGATATAATATGTATAGCATATGTATATGTGTCTGCGTGTGTGCGTGTGTGTGTATTAGTTTCTGAATGGCCGCTGCGCTTCGTCATTATTTGTTGGAAAAATGAGTGAAGACTGGATTATGTTGGAAAGACCATTTAAGTTGACGGACAGGACAGTCTGTCGTGGTGTATAATAGGAACGCTAATGTGGAAGAAATGAAAAGAATAAAAAAGTCAACCCAATTTCTTTTCTGCCATGATATTTTTTTCTTTTTCTTACTATTTTTTCTTTGTCATTCATATTCTTCTTTTTTCTATTTTTCTGTCTTATTTCTTCTCTCTATTCATAAACAATGCGATCTACTGGTTTAATTTTTTGGATCGGTAGTTTAATTTAAGGGTTTAAAAAGCTGCAAAAAATGCAAATTTTAGAAAAGGTGTATATGAAAAGGTGTATATGTACTACGATTGACATAAAATATAAATTGACCAAGTTTGGCTTGCTAAAGCTGTGCATTCAGCATTTTTTGTAATAATTGAGCAATACATATGTATAACAAAACACATAAAACATTTTATAAAACAAATTACATGAAGACAATACATAAACGCCAAATACACGAATAAAATAAACGAAAAAACAAATCAATTTATTTCAAAAGATTTTTCGATGGAAAGTTCCTGCAAAGCGACATACTGCAGTATTATACATATACACTGAGTGGTCCATACCGGTAAGTTGCCAAGACACCTAAAAATCCCTTCTAAAGAGGGCATTAGTTGTGGATCAAGAACAATAAATTAAGCAAAAATCAATAATCAGACAGAAGAATTTAGTGATATGTATGTGTATATTTTTTGTGTATAATTTACGTTTTCCGTTATTATAATTTTTTGCGTTTTTGTGTTTGATTTTAGCACAAGGAAATTTTTTTATATCTTGTTGTTTTGCTCTTTTTTAGTGCCCTTTCGTTGTGTTTTATTCTTTTTTGCCTTTCAGCCTTTTACTTAACGTTTTTTCTTTTTTATTTTAGTTTATGGCACTAGTCGGGCGCAAATTTTTTTTAGCATTTCGTATTTGCCGTGCACATAAAAAGTGAAGGAATTCATCTTGTTAATATAGTCCATCTCTCGGCGAAAGTGTATTTTTACGTTTTATACAAGAATAGTTATTTTTATTTCCAGTAGTGGTCATAATTAATGCATACATAATTATTTACATTTTTTATTCGTTCATACATATGTATGTGTTTTCTTCTAAAATTTAGAATAATTTAATTTGAAAGACTTTTCTTAACTATTTTGTTATTTAAATAAATGTTGGAGGTTATTCTCTTTTTCTTTTTTTATCTCCACTTGACTTTTCTATAATTCTTATTCTCAGCTTAAATTTTTCAATTTACTGAGCTTAATATTTATTGTTTTTTGTTGTTAATAGTTTTTGTTGTAATTGATGATTGTTGTTATTGGCCATTGTGATCCCGCTTGCATCCCACTCCCCTCCCCCCTCCCCATCCTTCCACTCCTCTCACCCGATTTCACATTTTGCGATAGAAATACGCGTGTGCATGCAAAACACGCATACCCACAATAACAAAGTAATACAAAAATGCATCATTTTTCACATACTAATACAAATACAAAAAAAGGACGCAGCGAAGAACAAAACAGAAATGCATACAAGCAAAAAGGCGAATGCGGGACAATTCACAATTCATTTCATTTTTCCACCTATTTTTTTTGCTATGCTGCTTTTTGTGCTGTGTTGCTGTTCCATTTTTTGCTAACATCATCCACAGCATCAGCAACAGCTTTCTTCGTCATAATGTCTGTTCGGCGACAGCAGCATCATCATCATCATCATCAACGAATTTGTGGCAAAGCTAGCTAGCATCATAATCACCATCCTTATTGCATAACCAAAAGCTTTTTTTTTTGCTTTTTTCTCCTTACTCCATTTTACTGACTGGGCGATGATGATTAGCATGCATCGGACTTTTGCATTTTTATTTCTACGTTCTTCTTTCTTTTTGTTTTCTTTCTCCCTTTTTCTTTTGGCTAATTGCGCAATTCATTTCAGAGCATATTGTTCCTTTTTTACAAAAACTTAAAAGAAAATTGGTCTAATTTTTCCCCCATATTTTGGTCCATTTTCAGAAATCATTATTTATGGCTACTAAACACGAAATGGTTGATGATGAAGAGGGCAATCAGGGCAAACTTTATTTTCACTTCTAAGAAGGGGTAATTGACTATTTCCTTAGTATTCTTTAATAAAAGCCTTTTTTGAAGGTGGAAGACCATCATAGAAAAAATAATTGTTATTTGCATTCTTTCAGTCATAAGCTTATGTCGCTGATTTGAATATTTTATCTCTTTTTCTCTCCATCTCTTTTTTCCCCTTCCGTATTTCGCGATTCTTTTTTCAAGCTTATTCTTTTTAAGTTATTCTTTTTTTATTCTTTTTTTTATTCAAGCTTATTCTTTTTTTTTCTTTTTGAACACTCGTGCCATCAAAAACGACCTTATCTGGGTTTACAATTACATGAATGGTTCTTTAAAATGTAACTCCCGAAATGGTCCAAATTTCAAAAATATCATTTTNATTATTATACTAATCACTATTTTATGTTACCTGCCTACTATTAGTTGTTTGTTTAATTTTTTTTTTCTCGCGTTCGTAATAAATTATTATTATTATTATTATAAGTCAAAATGGAAGATCCCTTCGAATAGATTGGTCATTGATGCCTTAATCATCACATAATAATTATACGTAAAAATTCTTCAATTTTCTACTTTTAAAATTTTTAAAAATAATTTTCGAAATGGCAATTATTGTTGCGTTCTTTTACCTTTTAATAACTTGTAATTTATCGTGTTGTTAGTGCTGTTGTTGTCGTTGTTATATCTTGTTGGCATCGCGTCACGTTATACAATATAGTAATACAAAAAGTTATTGTAGTAGTGAAGGTGTAAACCCTGAGACTGAAATTCACCGAACCCTGACTATATGCATATAATAATATTTGGTTTTTTAATCATTTTTTTCCTGACGGAGTGTGCCCGATTTTTACTTTGTATTATTTCGAGCTTTATTTTTAATATACAACACACACACACAAACACACACACATATGCACACACACACACACACACACAAACACACACACACATATGCACACACACACACACACAACATACACACACACACATACACACACATACACATACACACACACCTGAAAAATACATAATTGTATACATGCACACAACTCTTACTTTATTGCACACGTTTTTTTACATTTTGGCGGCGCCATTGCCATATTTTTGTTGTTGTTGTTTTCATTTTTAGTCGGCCAGCCAGCCGATTCTGTTGTTTTGCCATCGTATATATTTATTGTAGCATGTTTGTGTTATATTTTTTTCTTTTTCAAATAATTGAACTGCTGCTGGACCTTCACAGACGTCTGAAGAAAAGCGGGGGGAGTGGAGGGGGTGGAAATGGGAATGTTGGTGAGAAAGAATGTGAAGCATAAAAGAATAATAAAAAAAGGATAAATAAAGAAAAGCAAAGCAGTGGACAAAATGCCAAAAATGCAGTCAGCTTGTTATTTACGCGCAAGTACAAAATTTTTAGTATTATTTTTATTTCCCGCTGTTGGCCAAAACTATGTAACATCTCAAAAATGTAGCGAAAATGCAGCAAAATGCGTTGACATATAAAAATGCAGCAAAAATTGTCGACTACATACAAACACACACAATACAAACATACCCACACAACTACCACTAAATAACACAAATTTTAACATAAAAATGCCGCAGGATTGTTTTTCCACTGCAAAGTTGTGGTATACATCTCCTAGCATATGCTAGTCCGGCCTACGTGGGTGGGCCATGTTGCCTCCATATGTTAGCCCACTACAAATCAGTCGATTGACTCTGATTCACCAAAACGGCGAGGGGAAGGGGTGTGTGAGTGAGTGACTGGCTAATCACCTCTTGAGCTATCTTTGACGACTAACACTTCATGCCATCCGAAAGAATTATGTACTGTTTATCGTATACAAGCATAAAAAACGTGATTATGACATGAAAATCTTTATATTTTTATTGACGATGTTTGCCTTTTTTGCTTGAACTTTGGTAAGAATTTGTATTGACCTTATGAATTTATGTTTACATATTTGTATGAAAGATCTCCGAACTTAAAAAAATTAAGCGACCATTCGTATTTAAAATACTTAAAAAATATTTTAATTTTAGTGTTTTCCATTTAGTCTTTTTGGATTTTTTAAGGTTATTTTTATTTTAAGGTAGTTTTATTATATTCAGGGTAGTTTCATTTTAAACAAAAACCATTAAAAATTTACACAAGTTTCGACCCCTTGAATTCTGCAATCTGTCATTTTTGTTGGACATTTCGAATATTTATTTATTTTTATGCATTCTTCTTTCAGCAAACCGAACGCTGTACAACTATGACAACATATCACAAAAAAGTGAATGAAAATGTAGTCCGAGTGACAAAGCGGCAGCGTATGTATTATTATGAATGAAGTGAAAATGCAAACATAATAATGATATGAAGCGGTTTTAGCTTGTAGAAGCAGCAGTCATCCATTGTAGAAATTGCCGTATTATCGAAGTAAGGGATTAGAGTCAGCTGCCGCTCTCATATATTACGTTATTATGTATGTAGTCTTTTTTTACGGTTTCAGACTTGTGTTTTTGTTGTTTCCTTCCTTCCTTTCTTCATTCAATTTGATGGCTATTCTTTTTTAGTCGTCGTTTTGTTGTTATCGTCTTTTCTTCGTCTTCTTCTTTTTCTTCTTTTGCTGTTGCTTTATGTTGTTATTGCGGGAACTAGGCAGTAGAGAACCGTTATGTATTTGCCGCATGAAAAGAGATTTTATGGCTCGCTACTAACCCAATCGCCCCCCACTCTTTAGATGGCTAAACTACTTTTATATACTTTGTGTTATAGTTTTTGAATATTTTGCGTAAACTCATGTGCATTTGCCGCGTTCGGGCTTCTACACACATGACGGTCGAAACGAATCAGGACGATAGATTTTTTAGTCTTTATTTGCTTGGTTTTGTCAGAGTTTGTTGGAAACTCCTTGGCCACTCACTTACTTTCTCTTTTTTAGTAAACGTTTGGACACGCGTATATGTACGTTAATATTAAAACTGCATCACAAACACAACACAACATAACAGCAGCAAGAACAGCGACGGGGAAAAAGCAGCACACAGGCAAGCAGAAAAAATGAAATGCGTATATTTGTTTCGACTTTATCGAAATAAAAAATGCAATTCATGAAGTGTAATGCGTGTGTGGACGCAGAATGATGTGATTATATGCTTGAGAGTGTATAGCTGTTGAAAGAAGAAGATGCTGTGAGAATGGAACGATAGCGGCCAACGAAATACACACACACAACTGCATGATGCAATGGCCAAATAAATATAGACACAAACAATAGCCAAAGAAATAGACGAGGCCGTGTTTCTGCCAGCGATACAAGCACGTAGACTTGACTATTTTGTTTCAGCCGGTGAAAAAGACACAATTTTTTTGTTTGCATTTGCCAGAGAAAAAGACGTCGACGTGCAAAACGGCCACCACACACGGAAAACGCGTAAAAATGAGGCGAAGGCGAGGAATTTTTTTCCATTTTGAACATTTATTCCAAACAAAAATAATAACAGACTATTACTTTATCCGTTTTAATTTTTTAAAGTTTTTCTTTTTTCAATTTCATTACTAGTTTGCGAGTAGGTAATTTTCAGCAAAAATTAATTGCATATTTCGCTTACTTTCTCTTTTTATTGAGAGGTTAATAAATAGTCGAGAAAATTATTTTATAGAATTTTTTATTTTAACGAATCGTAGCCTAAAACATTTTTTGACATGTTTTGTTTTTAAAATTATAGAATTCATTCACTGTATCTGTGTATATTATTAATAACAACAACATACATGTATATTTCTGTATTTGACCGTTTCAGTCGGTAAATATTTGAATGGTTTTAATTTAAAATAATTTTATTTACATTTCTATTAGCTAAGATTTTATTTTTTTGTGTATGATATTTAATTTTAATCGATATTTATGGATATTTTGTGGTATAATAATTCTCAATAATTCAGAATCAGTCGGCACAAAATCAATAGCTGAAGAAGGCGGTAAGAGGGTGGGAATTAAAAAAGTTATTTGCCGCCAACACATTGGCGCCCCATTGGCAGCGCACACTATATTTAAATCTCTTCATACGTACATTTTATTGCCAAAAATTGCATTAAATTTGTCACGCAAAATTTAAAACGCGGTGATGTGAACGATTCGGGAGTTCCGATGATTTGAATCCACGCATTCATGTAAGTTCTGCAATTTTCAAACGAATTGAAGTGATCTGAATTGAGAATATGTACCAAATTTTGGGCACGATTTGTAAAAAAAAAAGTTATTATGATAACAAATTATCCCCCTTATTTGGACCACCCTGAAAAATTTAATACAATGTAGTCTTAATGTCTGATACAATAAACAATACGTATAAGTGTAGGAAATGTTTACATTTTAAGCGAGTTTATGGCATGAAAAAAATGTTTGTGTGATTTTGGCAACATTGCCAAGCAATAAATTTTTTACGAATATAATGCGAATGCATATTTTTTTATTTTTGGGAGTATTTGTGTCCGGCTCTTTTTGTTCTCCATATTTCAAAAGGGAAATTTTAAAATTCATAAATGAGCATATATGTAATTTACAGGAATAAAAAATTTAGGTAAAGCGCGTGACCATACCGGTGCATTTCGATATTTATATTTTTATCCCGGTGATTTTTCTTCATTTGAAAATATTATAATCTTTCAACTCGGTGAAATTTATTTTTTGTGATTTTTGATTATTACTTGATTTGATCAAGCCTCGGTGATTTATCTTGAAATTCGGATTTTATTCATAATTAATTCTGCTACTAAGCATTATATTGATTTTTTTATTGAAACCATCAATTTGCGTTTTGAATGAATAGTACAGCAACGCGACTGCCAACTAGCGCGTCCTCGAGCACATTATCGCCCGCCGTGGCTAACAATAGTAATCGACAAGCGCGTGCTTCCATACGCGCCAAATCTGCGACTACAGTAGCGGAGAGCGCCGCTCCGTCGAATCCGGAACAGAATAATAACACTACCAACGGTAGCAGCAACAATAACCCCAATTTTGGCCGTCGTGCTGCTTCGGCTGCGGTTAATAACAGTAATAAGCGTCAACAACCGCAGCGTTACCTGCCCACCGCTAGCTCAGGGCAGCCGTTGACGACACGACAAGCGGAGAGCAGATTTCGAAACGCCGTAAAACATGAGGGCGATGAATTCGAGTTTAACGTGGAAGAAGCAAAACGCAACGATAATAATAACGATAGCAACAATACCAAAAAACATACAGCCTCTGCGACGACTGCGACGACAACAACGCGACAGCCACGAAAGTCAGGAGTTACCATAACAGCTTGTCGGCCTGGACAAAAAGCTGGGGCTAAAAAAAGCACAAATACCGCCGATCTGGTAGCAGCAACAGAGGAAGAAGATATGGCAAACAACGATCTAGCCACTGCAAGTCAGCTTAACTTAGGGACAGCGGCTCCAAGCGCCAACAACACAACTTCCACAGAAGAGGAAGTAGACAATTCACAGCTAACAAATGCTGCTACTTTTGACAACTATATTGCCATTACATCCACGGCTTCGACCTCATTTTCGCAAGCAATTAACTCTGGAAAAGGAACTCGATTAATAGCGTCGTCAGATAGCGGCGTTGAATCAAATCCCGACGTGGACGTGGTGGGTGGAACTCTTTTTAAAGCAAAAGCGTTAGGTGACTCGCCAAACACCAGCAGTAGTCGAAGATTGGACGCCGTCGTAGAGGCGGTAGCGTCCGCCGCGTCGTCTGCAAGCACTCAGAGCGCGACAATTTTGACAAATATCACGGCAACATCGTGCGACAATCGCACGACAAATGTGGTGACGCCGTCAGAAAGCTCAACAACCTCCGAAATGGCGTCGACTCCATCACCATTGAAGCGACTGCGGAATAGTTCAACGCGGCCGCGACGGCGTACTTCCACACGCGTTGAAAATGATTTGCAGAATAGGGAGCGAAGGCGGCGCCTCTCGCTTCGTAATAGTCAGGCAGGTAAATTGGAGGGAAACGACGGGGGCGACGACGCGGCGCAACACAACACAGAAGACGACTCGCACGATGAAGAGGACGAATACAACGATGTGATCATTTTTAATTTCTTTTTCAAAAAATCAATAAATTACACACAATAAAATACAACTTTAAAATTGAAAAAAGTAATATTTTGAAAAGCGTTTTTAAATCGAAAATTAGCAACAGGGAAAAAGAAAATTAATTGTGTAAAAATAAATTTTATTTTATATTTTGTAGAATGATGGATACGACGAAATGGAACATGATGATGATGATGAGGACGAAGAGGAGGAAGAAAACGAGGAAGAACTGGGTGAGCGCGATAAAGGTGGTGTTGACGGAAAAGGCCATGACGTCGCGACACGGGATATAACGCGACGAAGACGGCAGATGCCGCTAGGACGCGGTCGTGCTAACCGCTCCAGCGATATAATAATTTGCAGTGAGTGCGGTCGTCATTTTCGATTAACACAGTTTGCGTTTTTCCTGGAGCACAAGATTGCTCGCTGCGAAGAGAGTGCCGGCACAATGGATATGGAGGACAATATGGAGGCGGAGGGCACCAACTGTCAGCATACGCCGTCGGACTCGTCTATGCTAGCGGCATCGATTCTTGAATCTCCACCGCCGCCCAGCGGCGAACTGACCCAACACCATCAGGTAATTTGCACCAACAATGACACAACAACCACCTCATCCACACTCTACACGTTTGCCTCATCATCCTCAATGACGCGCAAGAGAGCAAGTGAAAGCGTCAACGAATCACCGCGCCAACAACGTCGTGAAGTGATATACGTGGAGCGCTGCGAAGTAGGCGTGGACACGTCGGACATAGGCACAGGTAAAATTTTGAGAAAATGTATTTACAAAAAACATATACAATAACCTCCTTAGAATTTTTTAGTTTTTTATATATAATAACGTTACCTTCCACAAACCTGTCTTTGTTCATTATTAATATTAATTAAAAAACCATACATTGGCCTATTTTATATGTATTTGCCACTTTTTAATTATTTGAAAGTTCATTTCATATTTTTACGGAATTCTTCTTAAAAATGTTTTTGCATTTGCACGTAAATATTATTTAATACATTTTTTCTTCGCCATAACTTGATTATTCTTCCCAAATTTTTTTGTTCTCAGCAGGGTGTTTGCTGATCTAGTTCTCCATTTGGAGGATCAATGTGATTATATCATCAAACAGCACGTCGATGAAGGGGATACACAACAACAAAAATATAGAACAATCATTGGAAATATATTACTTTGACATAAGAGGGCCAAATCCACCTTCCAACCTCCCACTCCGCGCTTTGCTCTATTTTTGCGTGCATTTTCCACCTTTATCATTTTCAATAAAGAAGTGTAATAATAGAATTTGGGACTATTGTTTTCACCCTCTTCCATCCACACATCTTGTCCACAAAATTGTTTGCACAATGCATGGATAACGTAAAGTGAGAATGAAAGCGAAAAAATGATAGTTTATTTGGGATGAAGAAAATGTGATGATCACCACCTCGACGAATGGGGAAACAACAAAAAAATATCCGAAAATGCTATGAAACTATGGAAAATCTAAAGGAGAAGGTATTTTTTCGTGATGGCAAACTGTAGAACTGCTGAATGAATCGTACTTGCTTCAAGTCAGAAATAAAATGTACAAAAGCAAAGCAGCTGATTTTACATTAAACAGTTTTGCGTAAAATTTTATTCTTCAATTGAATTTTTTAGCATTCTTAGATTTTTTCTTCATTTTTCTTCCTTTTTTGGAATTGAAATTAATCAATTACTTTATTCAATTGCAAAAAAATCATTATCGTTTTCTTTCAAATTTTTTACTGTGTTATGTCAATATTTTCGATTTTCAAAATTCAAAATTTATTTTCGTAACATCTCTAGTTTTAGCATGACAAAAAATGCTGATTTTGCATCACTATGTATTAATTTGGCAATTAATTTTGAACGTCAATATTGCTTTCAGTGGTTCTTATTAATATTGTAAAGTGAAAATTTAGTGTGGTGTACTATGTTATTTTGGAGTTTTCAAGTGAAAGCACAAAAGCTAAAACGAAAAGGTAAACAGCGGCGAGAATATTTGTTTGTGTTTGCTAAAAAAAAATAAGCAATAAAGAAAGTAGCGCATAATCTGCGCGAATTCTAACGTCGGACCGACCCCGTCAGACAAACACACATACATTACACGCTCACGCGTAAAACAATTATTGAGAAAAGAAAAATGAAAATGGACGAAGCCTTTTTGCAAGGACGAAGCCTTTTTACTTAGTCCTTCGCTGTTATTTGTGTCTCATTTGCTTCGAAGAACACCGAAGGGAATGTCGGAAAAATGGAAGGCAAAAGAACGACATGAATTTTTCTTTTTTCTTCTTTCTTAGATAGAGTGCGAGGAGAAAAGCAAGCCGGGACAATTCATGCAATATAAGCGATGACAATACAAGAGCCCGTCCGACCCAAAAGACATTTTTTCCATTCATACAACCTCTTCATCTTCGTTCGCTTTCGCTTATTTTTCTTGTTTGAATATTGTGACCCATTCCATCCTCTCAATCCCATTCACTTTCACGTTCAATTTTCACGTGCTCACTTACTTAATAATGGCCACAAATGTTGTTGAGTGAAAAATGTGTATGATGAACAACCACAACAACTGTGGCCAAGACTCCGAAAAAGAAGGATAAGAAAAAAGAGGTATCGGAAATATTACGTGAATTGTGTGCAAACAAAAATCATGGCTTTAATTTTCCTTTGTATGCTTTCAACTTTGCTGATGTTGCTGCTGCAGAGCGAAAGACAGCAGCAACATGTGGAGAAAGGCAAAGGCAAAAGGTGTTCACTTCCTTTCTTTTCATTTGCTTCGATTTCTATTTTTACCTCACTTTCCACTTTTTGTTGGTTCACGTCGAATGAATTCCACTTTTTTTCTCCATTTTGTGTTGCTGGGCTGGGCATAGTATGTGCATAGTAAATATACAAAACAATCGGAAAGTATACACAAAAATAGAGAGAAATACACAAACACACGCATACGAACAATGACTACAAAAAGTTTCGTTTTGGGACAATCATAAAAAGGTACAATGAAAGTGAAAAAGTGCGCAATCATTTTTTCAGGGACGAATTTAGATAATATTAATTTTTGAATGAAAAATAAGTACTATTTAAAAATATTTTTTTGAAAATATTTGTTGTTTAATGAACTGAAATGATGGCATTGATCGATCAATAAACGAGCTACCTATTTTTTCCGCCAAAAGCAAAAAATTAAGAATTTTTTTATATCAACATACGAAATAAGAAATTACATTTTGTTATAAAATTCCTTAGTTCTTTTAAATTTTAACAAAAAAAAATCTCAAAGTAAAATTAATCGAAAAATGAACAAAAAAAACTGTAAAAAAAGAAATAGAACAATGATAAATGAATCACGTAATCGAGATATTTTATTGGGATTTGTAAAAGAAAAATTCGGAATAAATCGCTGGATTTTTAGTAGGAGTCTACCTTTTTCTGAGCACCGATAAAAATTATATCATAAAATTCAAATAAAAAAGGATACAAATTTTAGATGCCGGCGAATTTACATGCCATTCGTGCAAAGAAAAATGCTCCGGTATTTGGTCGCTTATCGAACATGTTTTTGTCTCGCACGGATTTCGGCTATCTGACGAGAATTTGCCCACCTTTAGCTATTCGGATCGGCACCAAAACGCACAACCTCAGATGATTTCATTACCATATAACGAAGAAAATTTCCTTGAAAAGGTTGGTTTTGAAAATTGTTCGGTATCAACTACACAATTCAGCTCTCTTTGTTTGATTACTAAACATCGACCTTATAAACAAAAGATAAGCAAAATTGTAAAATGATTAAACATTTGTCAAAATTTTCAAGTGTTATTTCTAATAATATGCTCACATTTATAGGCATAAATATATTTTTTGCAGAATTCTACGGCGATTTCGACATCTGCCGCGGCGGCGACGCTCGGTTCGCTCATTGCGCGTCGTTTTGCACAAACTGGAGGTCCCGCCACGACGACTATTGTAACATCTGCGGCTCGTACTCCAGCAACTAGTCGTCGCCACTATCATAGCATTGGCAGCAGCACTGCGGCCGGACTCAGCTCACAGCAGACGTCTTCGTTGCTCTCCATTCAAAATTGTAAGCCGTTGTGAAAAACACATTTATAATAATTATTTATTTGTATGTGTGTTGCGTTATAGTAAACTCAAATGGAAAACGAAGATCCGTGCAGGACGACCCAAAAACAAACGATGCTTTTGTTTTGGAGCGCCCGCAACCCTTTAACGCTGCCACCGCTTTGAATGGAACCACTGTGGGCGCGTTCATCGCCGCTAATTCAGCGCCTCCGTCAAGGAGTCGATTAAATTGTATTCATTTTTAACGTTATATATGTATATACTCTTAATAATAAAAAAGATACATATAAGGTTAACGGATGAACTAATCGCTTAATTTTTTCTGAAAAATTTGAAATCTGCTCGGCCTCAACACCCGCGTCTGATCCGCTTGGGGGGGGGGGGG
>SAUE01000045.1:154980-165504 GCA_009724625.1 Deladenus siricidicola
TCTTTAACTGTTACGCTGAATACGTTAACGGATTGTTAAAATGTTTAGCAAGTAAATCGTTGGGAAGCGGCTCAAAGAGCGCTTTCAGCCTAAACGCCTTTTGTTCGGAGCGCCTCAAGGAGATTGCGGAAAAAGTGGGCGTGGAGCCCAACAATTCCGCAGCACTGCCACAATCCAACAACACTGCCAATGTGAATAGTAATAGTGATAATAACAATATTTCAGCAAACGTAAAAGACGGAGATTTGCGCTCGCCTGACCAGAAAAAGTATATTTGAGGGTTTTACTTTGTGCAGAGGATATTTCCATATTATAATATTTTAGGTACTGCTATTTGGAAAAGCAGGCCAAGGAACTTTCATCAAATGCTCCCGATGGATTTGCCGCAAATTCATTGCCATTGAACTTAGCAACCGCTTTGCAACAACAGACTCACAACAGTTTTCAGGTACATTTAAATATTTTTAAACTTATTCAATCATTTATAATTATTCAAAGAGGTTTTAGAGTGTCAACGACTTTCTTCAACCTCAAATGCTGGCCGCCATGCAGAATTACTACATAACCTTGAATAATTCGGCCACACTTCTTGGAATGACGTCAAACGCGGCGGCCGCACCTTCCGCGACTCTTATTTCTGATAGCGTAAATTCCATAGCCGCGAATTCCGCGCGAGACACGCAGATGACGAATGACCTTAACGGTGGTAAGCCCTCCACGCCGACATCGAACAATTCCGCATCCGCATTTTTAAACGGTTTTGCAGCGAATTTGGCAGCAGTCGCAGCGGTTAAGCAACAACATTTTCAAAATGGTGATAATTTGTCGCCGGGTAGCACTCAACAACGTCAAACGTTTGGCCGATCAGCGCCTTGTGTGGTAATCAGCGGAAACAACAGCCAACCCCGTACTACCGTTGGCGCTGTGGCCCAACAGCTGGCTGCAGCGGCTGCGGCTGTCGCTAATCAGCAAATTCATCAGCCACAACAAAACCCACAAGTTTCGCTAGCGCTAATTGCGGCACGGAACAATTCGATTGCCGCCGACAGCATCGCTAGCCCATTGAGCGGTGGCGGAGAGACGCTGGGCGGTGCGTTTAGCCGCCATGGATCAACTCTAATTAACTTAGGTAAATGGGAATACAATTTCGAAAAAAGGTAATTCGGGAATTGACAACTTCAATATTGAAAAAGGTTTTACACAACACAAAAACAACACAATATATAATAAAATAGCTATGTACTGTTTCGTGTGTTTAGGCAGCGTTTCTTCCGCGTCTGCCGCATTGTCGACGTTTGCGGCAGCAGCGGCGGCAAAGCAGACAAACAACTCACCGGCAGGCGCGTCATCACCGGGTGGCGGAAGCGTTAGCGGTAGAAGTGGACCGACGCCTGGAAAAGTACCGCGCCTACTGACGCCCGCTAGGCGCAGTTGCTCTGCTGTCAGTGTCCTGCCGATTTCGTCATCGCCATTGGCCGCCTCTAGAACATCGAATGATGGTGGCCTCTTGCGTGTTCATTCCGGCGCACCGCCGTCAAACTCCATTGCGTTTGAGGGCGTCGCACCGGCTGGCGGCGGTTCCGATTTGGCAATGTTGGGCGGAAATTCAAATGCGAGTCTAGATGCAACTTCAAAGTTAATCACCATCTCGATTAGCGGCGGTCAGATGAAAGCCGATGGTGATTCTGATACAGCTATAAACACATTTGGCATTAATTCATTATCTCATTCTGGCGGTATGGACGTTGGAAATATACACTCTTTAGCTAATGGTTGGTAATCAATTGCAATACGATATGGCATTCGGTATTTGAGTTAAGACTTATTAGCAACAAATGTGCATATATGTATGTATAACAATTTAAACAAATTTATTTTATTTGATCTTTTCAGTTATTACATTTTATGATAATGAAATTCAAACAGGTGCAGTGGATGATGACGATGATGATGATGATACAAAACTGATCGTAGTGGATGACGGCGAATTGGCGGAGCCGGCGGCTCGTCGCGACGCTAAAACCAAAAAAGACCGTTGCACTTATTGTAACAAAGTGTTCACAAATCGATCGAATTTGATTGTCCATTTGCGAAGTCACACCGGCGAGAAGCCTTACAAGGTGTGTCTTCTACTATCTGAGTATATTACCTCGGTGTATCATATTAAAATTTGGAAAAAATTTACAAAAAATCATATTGATTTGTTTAAAATAGATTATAATACAAAAATTATAATGTAGTCCATCTACAACTTTTATGGCCGAACTGTTCGGAAAAAACGCACCTAAAAAGTTTTCTTTTTAGTGTCAATTGTGCCCATATGCGTGCGCCCAAAGCAGCAAACTTACACGACACATGCGCACGCACGGCCAACAAGGAAAAGTTAGTAGTTTTAATTTCTTAATTTTATTTCTCGTGTATCTTGTACGTTATATTTTAGTAAGACATTGCTATCAATCATATGTAGGGTACATGAAAATAATTGAAAATAATTGCTACAATTTTGCATGTATATAAACAATATTTAGGAAGTTTTCAATTGCAACATCTGTCAAATGCCATTTTCTGTGCACTCAACGCTAGAAAAGCATATGCGAAAATGTGTGGTTACAAATGGTTATACACAAAATTCGAGCGGAATACCAACTTGCATGTCGTCTGCACACTACAGAAGAAGTATGAAAGGTTTTTTTAGAAACTCATTCATTTTACTTATCACCAAATTTTTAGCATCATCTCTGAAAACTTCATCGCGAATCGCAGAAGCGAACTCACTTCTAGCCCTCTCAAAAGCACCATCATCACTTCAATGTCCCCAGCAACATTTGCAACAGCAGTCACACAGCAGTCCAATTACAGCTACAGGCATTAGCAATGCCAACGCAGCCACGGCAACTGCCGAAGTTTCGGCTGTCACTAATTCGACAAGTGGAAATTTTGGCGGCAGCATTATTGTTGCTTCTTCTCCGCCTCACACATCTCAACAACAACAATTACCTGCAAATATCGCACAAAGCAATCAAATGGTCCTTAACTGGCTTCAGGTTTCTTAATGTACAGTACTTACAAAATCAACAATTTTATAATTGTTATTCCATATCTATTCTTTTTTTAACCTTAATTTCTTAATTTTTTAAACCTTTTTTTAACTTTTTCCTAAAAAAATCCAGTGCTTTAAAGATATCATGTAGAAAACATATTAATTTTCGGCTTTGAACGTTAACGCTGCGGCCGCTCAAGGCGGACCCACGCCATTGCCTAGCAGTGGGTCTGTGCGTGAAGAAACTTCTGCTGCCGTTATCGGCAGCGGTGGCGTAACCAACGCGACAGTGGATGACGCTACTACCACTTGCGTTAGCGTCAAACCAACGATTGCCAATACGCCTGGCGAAGGAATAACCGATAACACTGGTGATGCCGAAGACGTTGACGTTGATGATATGGAGGCAACCGAGGCATCTGAATTGGTCATCTGCGTTATTCAAGTAATTATTCATAAGGTGTTCCAACATTTGGGGATTAACATTTGGGGATTGCGACATTTGGGGACGCGAAGTTCGGTGAAATATTTTAGTTTTTTATGGGGGGCCGGCCGGGTTTCGATCTTCTTTCGATCCGGGCCAGCCCGGTTGGGCCCGGAAATTTTTTGGCATGCAAAATAATTTTGTTAACTTGTATGTGATTGAAAAACTTATTTAAAATTTGGGTTTTTTAAGGATTAATGACATGATTAAATAAATTTTACTTTTTTAACCGAATGGCAATTTTGATTTTATTTTTTAATACATTTATTATTTGGTTTTTTAAATGCACAATGAAATAATATAACAAAATATTTGTCCGTGTATTTAAATTAGTAAAAAGTTTAAAAATTATGAATGATATAATCAAGAATCTTTTTTGCCATAAAATTTTAAAAATGACACATGTCAAATTTGAATTTTTAACAATTTTATGTTGAAATTTTTAAAATACGAAAATTTTTAATTTTTGTTGTTGCACAATTAAAATAATGTAAAATTTGAAAAGTGAAGCAAAAAATTGGATAAATGTGCAAAAAGTTTAACATGGAGAATGAAAATTAAGAGAATGTATTATTTTAAATAAGTTTTTCAATCACATACAAATTAACAAAATTATTTTGCATGTCAAAAAATTTCCGGGCCTAACCAGGCCCAACCCGGCCGGGCCGGGCTCAAGAATGAGCGGGCCGGGCCGGGTCGAAAAAAAAGTGGGCCCTAGCCACCCTTACATAGAATACATCGTATCATTTACAGTATGCATACAATTTCCTTATTTATTTCTAGGGAGCCACTAATTCGATGCCAACGGAGAAAGTGGATTGACATGTTAAGTAGCACGCAACTATATTTAAATAAATTTAAAATTAAATTTTCCTTTATTACCTTTCATTTATTTTTGCTAACGAATTTGGTACAAATTGGTTTATATTATATTTCTCATATTTGTTTATTTTTTTATTCGCAATTTTATCCGAACTGGATAAAATCTTTACAGATTTTGGTGATAAAATTCAGATAGAACTTTTTATTCCCCATCCCCTCTCCACTACTCAAAGAGCTAATAATATTAATAATAAATAATAACTCAACCAATGTCAAACACAGCCGAATTTTTTATTTTTTCCTCTCATTTGACTGATTTTTTCTATTTTATACTCATTGATTTGGTCGTTTATTCTTTAAACTTGTAAATATTCAATTTATCATCTATTATATTTAATAACTGCAAGAAAAGGTACTGAACATATTTAAAAATCAAATATGTATATTATATTTTGCAATGAATTTGAAAGTGGAATAAGAATTTTTTGTCCGTAAACAGTCGAATAATGAAAAAAAATTTAAAAAACCGAAAGAATATTACCTTTCTTTCAGTCTTTTGTAACATCATTTTCTACGGCAGCTACATTACAAATTGCAGCAATTTGCAGCGTGAAATACTCTAGGCGATTTTTTTATATTTGTATTTTGTTTGTAAAAACATTCAACGACGTAAAGCGCGCGGGCAAAACGAATTGTCCGTTTTGGTGTCCTCTGAAAAAATCCGAAAATCTTTCGAAAATTGTTTTTCCTCTTCATTATTTTTATTGAATTATTATTCCCTTCATTTTTTTATTGGTAGAAATTATTCTTCTTTCGTCAATTTTGCAGCCTTATTTTTATGCTAATCATTTTTCATGTTTTAGATTTTTTTACAAAAAATATTTTTAGAAATATGACTGAATCTGTTTTGAATGAGTGGCAAAAAGCAAAGTCTGTTTATTAATTTTTTGCGAATTTTGGTGTCAAAATTGGGAAAGACCAATTTGGAAAATTTTAATATGAAAAATTATTTTGCATTTTTATAATATTTCATGATCGAATTTGAGTTGCAAATTTCTATAACGTTTGAAGGGCGAAATTTGTGAACAAAACTCGATTATTTCTTGTTATAATTTGTTTTATATTGTTCAAGCTTTAGGTTAACTTTTTTTTCTTTTGTCTCTTCGTTAGAATATAATACTGCTTTTTTCATTTTGAAGGGTCAAAACATCAGCGGAATATAATTGAAAATGGTAATTCGGAGGTTTAAGATGGCTGATCGAATTTTTTGGTCCAAATTTTTGTTTAATTAAAACTTTTCGCAATCCAACAAAATTAATTTTTATTTTAATTATTGGAATTGAAGCTATAAGCTTTAAGGATTAAGGAACAAAACTTTCCAGAAAAAATTAATTGTTTAAAGGTTATCAACGCAAAATTTAAAGAATTTTTTTTGCCATTTCCAATTAGGATTTTTCATGAAATGTTCAGTATATTTACTTTTCATTATACGACACCTCTTTCCGGTTTAGAAATTTGTTCCGGTTTAATTTGTTAGATATTTACTGGTTTTAGTGACTTTTTTCTATTATTAGATTATATAAATAGTTGTTTTTCATAGAATTCTATAATTTTTGTCGCTTTTCAATTATTACATTCATTATTTTCATTTACTGAATTAACCATTCAAATTTGAATGAAAAATAACTGAAAAGCGATTGAACTAATGTGTAATTGAATTGTGACTAATTTAAGAGCAAAATCGATTCGAGTTCTTGTCTTCTTATTTTTTATCGGCCTTCGTCTATTGTTTTTTTGATTGTAAACTTTAGCTTAATCGAAAACCTCGTGGTATGGCCAAACATGTAAAATGTGCAGAAAAATAAACCGAAAAAACTTTTCATAACTTATTCGATAAAATGAGAAAAGGTTTTGGAGTATGCTTTGTGATTACTATCATTTTCAAGCGTAAATATTGTGACCCTCTCAAAAATTATACTATCGATGAATTCTCCCGGTGAAATTGTATATACTTTTTTCTAACTTGAGTGTTTTTGATGTGGATTTTGAAAACGGGCGAGCTTTTCCAAAATTCGCTGAAATTCATTTTATTGTAGTAGGACCGCTAGCAACTTCTTAGAATATCAACGTCTTTATTGTTGGTTGAATTTTTATGATTTAGTAATAATAAAGTTATTTGCTATATTTCCATTCTTTACAATCATATGAAATGTAAAGTGCGTTTTCGGGATTTTGGATGGATTTATAAGCTATTGTGTTGTTTTTCCAACAACAGAAATAAAGCATTATTTTCAAAAGACAACGGCATTTCAAGAGAATTCCGAATTGTTGTTCAAACAACATCAACAATAGAGCATTGAAAGCAAATATGATAAATTTTTAAAATAAGGCGAAAATTCAAACTCAAAAATCCAACATCATAAGTTAAATTACTATCAAAATTTAAATGAAGGCTTTAATTATGTATATATAAAAGATTTTAATCACAAATACATTAATAAAGAATAATGTAAACTCTAAAATGATAATTTTCCTTAAATATAGAGTTACTAATTTGTGACTATGTCTGAAGTACGTTCAACTATTCACAAGTTTTAATAACTTTCACAGGTTTTAAGAAACTTTCCCGAGTGTAACCAAAAAGTCTACATCTTTATTTAGGCATTTTGTTTTGCGGCTTGTTGGTCATTTTCATCAAAAGTTATTACGTGCTCGGAGAATCTGGGTTTTTGTTAGTGAAAGACCTCAGCTTCGCAAAAAAAAGACGAAAAATGAAAGCATTGATGTGGTATTATCAAAAATGGGAAAAATTAAATAATTTATACACAGCCTTTTTATTTAAAATTCGATAATCGTGCTCATCTCGCCGAGTCCAGCCTGTTAGAGTTATTAAAAATTGTGTATACATGTTAATCGCTGCCCCTAAACCAGCCTGTTTTGTTTATAAATCCTAAATAATAAGAAAAGGGAGTTGTTTAGTCTTTTTAAGCGAATACATTATGTTCATAAGATGGAAGCAACGGCCTTTGTGTTATAATTCATAGTAATTATTATGCAGGATTTACTGTTATACGCCTACAATAAAATTAGTAGTGATATTTCATTAATTCCATTAAATTATTACATTTTTTCGCTTTTATTTCTGCATATATTATAAATTGTCGTAAAACACTTCTTTAGACTTGAAACCTTTTCGGGAGCTATGTAGGGGCTCAGAGTGAAAGCAAATTAGCGAGCTGATTGATTTTATTTTCACGTCATTTTTGGTTTGCCTTCAATACATAAAACTTCATTTTGAAATTAAAGAACAATTGAAAATTAATGAATTCGACTTAATTAGACGTTTAGCAAGCCAGTTCTGTTGAAAATTCAAACAAATCGGATTGAATAAATACAAAATTAGCGTAAAAATGTGAAAGAACGTAATTTTCTAAATCTTCGAGAAGAGCCAGCCTTTTAGAGTTCATCCAGGTATATTTTGCACACTATGAAGTCAAAATTGAAATTTTTTGCAGTTTGAAAAGGAATTAAATGAAGAATTTTTTGAGCAATAGATTTTAATTAAAATAGAGCAATCTTATACATTATAAATATAAACCTTAACATATACATATAAACCTTAACATATACATATATATGTATAATAATTATTCCTGTTTCGTTCGCAGATAATAATTGTCTAATTACCATTCTTTTTTTAGTGTTGGGCACTGGACGATTGGGAATCATTAATTATTTTATTTTGATTATCAAATTATTTGTTTTATTTCTGGAAGTTGTCAAATTTTGGTAATAAAATAGTCACTGTAAATGTAGAATATTTTATAACATTGAAAAAAATATTTAAAAATTTTTAAAGTCCAATGAACGCTGTTAGGTATTTATAAGATGGTTTTGGCAAGTTAGATTATCGTTAAATATTGCTGTGATGATCGCCTTCTCATGATGACCAATAAAAAATTGTCATTTTTGTTACGAAAAATGCTAACGTTGCAGGTTTTTTGTATTGTATTGGAAGATTCCTCTATGAACATAAATTTCGAATTGATATTTAACATTTTTTAGTATTCATACTTTCTAGTGTTGGTGAAAATTGTACAAAAACCATTTTATATAATTGATCTATAATTTTCTTGCTCCATATTTTTTATTCACAATGAACCATTAAAAAATACATTTATTCATTTACAATAAATTTGATTTCTGCTTTCCAATAAAAAATCAATCTTCACATTTTATAAGTACTATTGTTTTAGTTACTTTATTGCTTCAGGTTGGTTTAGCTACCAAAGAGTAAAATTTATATTAACCGTTTAAATTTATTTCAGTTGAGTAGTTTTATCTATAAAATATTCATCACGTGTTAGCCTCGGTAATAAAGCTCTGTACCTTTTTCACATATTTCAAAGATAAAATCGAAGTCGACTCATAAATACATGACATTACCTTTTTTATTTAAAAAGCAAAAAAAATTTTTGTCATGTACATATTTACATGAATTCGCTCTCTTTAAAAGTAAATGCATTTTCGAAGTCCTTCATGCATCCAAAGGGCGAGGGATTTTCATGCTGTAAATTTCAATCCTCTGTATAGCGTCTCTTGTAAACATTTATGGATTGCAAGTTTATAAACGATTAAAAAATTGTTTCAACTTTTAGTACTGCTGGTATGGTCGATAATAAAAATTTCAATGAGGATTATGTTTTTCCGAATCTGTCACTGAATAACGGCATTATTAGCCACAACAATAATGTCGTAATCAATAATGGGCGGCTTAGCCGAAATGGTGCACTTAGTAAAGAGAATACCGTTTCAATCGACCAATCCGACTTTAGCCCCGGTTACAGTAATAATAGCAGTGTACGAACGAGTACACGAAACAGCTTCTTTCGACCAAAAACACCAACACTAATGGGTATTCCGACGACTTCATCCACGTTAACACCATTGATGAAAATAGATGATAATCGAAGAAGGCGCTCATCGGCTAGAAGCATGTTCGAACCAGATAGGGTATTTCTTATTTTTGACGACAATAAAATTGATTTCAAGATACATGTAACAACATATATTCATTATTGGTTTTTTTGAGAGAACTCATGAGTCAATAAATGATTAAAAATATGTATCATTAAATTTTATGTAAATATGTAGTAACGATTACACGAAACAGCTTCTTTCGGCCATACAGGCATGTGTGTTGTTATTTATGTGTTATTATTTGTTAATTAATCAAGTTTGCCGAATCGATTCGTTCGAGAGGTTAATAAATATCAACAACGCTTCATCACATACATATATGCATTTTATGTTAAAATTTTCAGTTTCGAAATTTTTTTTCGTAATTTTCGATTATGTATATATCGTGTTTTTTTCAAATTATATTACGACGTTTCTATTTTTCAAACCAAATCTTTTTGTATGTAGAAAGTGGTACTTTACAGTAACCTTGGAATTTCGTCAAATTTGAATGAGTATGCTTCGTGTTCACGTTATTAATTTTAAAATTACGCATGGGCCATCTGTTTTACTTACTGTTATGGGGATCACTTAAATTTAACAAAAGATTTTACATATTGCGAGATGCACTTACTTAGAGATGTGTTATTTTTCGTCAAACATCGTCAACCTCCTATCAACCACCGTCAGTAGCATCCAGCATAATGCAAGCACTATCAACTTCTATTAACAGCGCGGCAGCTACAACTACGATTGTTGTGGGAAAGCCTCAATATAAATCATATCCGCAACGGTGGTTCGTTCTAGCTACAATATGCCTATTAGCACTGTCGAACGCTACGGTAATTTATTTTTTAAATCTTAAGTCTGTAGCGGTATTTCGATTATTTTGAAGAAGTTTTATGTTGAAGAACTTCAACTTCCATTTAAAAAATGAAGTCGCTTCCGCGAATGACACTTCATCTAAAAAAGGCAAAGGTTATTCATTTTCAAACAAGAAGAAGTCACCTCACAAATTCAAACTTCACCTCTTTATTTTGCAAATAGAAGTGGGCACTTCATTTTTACCTCTTCTTCTTTGACATTTACAGTGTTTCCACAAAAAATTAATTTTAGAAAGTGAAGTGGACTTTATCGAAAAAAAACTTGAATAAAAATGGAGTTTTTTAACTTTGGCTACTTCAGATGCCTATATACAAGTGGACCAAATGAGCTGATT
>SAUE01000004.1:8072-24652 GCA_009724625.1 Deladenus siricidicola
CAGGCAGACAGGCAGACAGACAGACAGGCAGACAGGCAGACAGGCAGACAGACAGACAGACAGACAGACAGACAGGCAGGAAGGCAGGCAGGCAGACAGGCAGGCAGGCAGACAGGCAGACAGGCAGACAGGCAGACAGACAGACAGACAGACAGACAGACAGACAGACAGACAGACAGACAGGCAGACAGGCAGGCAGGCAGGCAGACAGGCAGACAGGCAGACAGGCAGACAGACAGACAGACAGACAGACAGACAGACAGAAATACATAGAAGCACACATAGACAAGTAGTCGTAAATAATAAAATAGATGTAATATGTTGCGGTTAAATATGTTTAAATATGTGTGGATACGTTTAGCTTTCAAAACAGAATGGATGACAATCAAGGACGGCTTACTGTACGCTGGTGGTTACGGTAAAGAGTGGACGGACGACGCGGGACTCGAGGCGCCCATCGTCGGCAAAAATCCCATGTACATCAAGGTTAGCGCGCTAATTTTATACACACTGAGAGCAGCTTCACACTAGCATACCACACCTGTGCAGCTGCTCCACACGGCTGTAGCCTAACATACATACAGCAGCTGTGGGGTTGGAATGCAGCAGCTGAGTCAAACCACGCCCACCGCCAATTTTCAGATTGTGCACGCCTCCGGCCACGTCGAGCACGTCAACTGGCGGGAGCAGTTCGTCGCGCTGCGCCGTCGCGTCGGCATGGGCGAGACGCCCGACAAAGGCTACCTCATCCACGAGGCTGTTCAGTGGTCAGACCGTCATCGGCGCTGGTTCTTTCTTCCGCGCAAAATGTTCTACGGCGTGTACGACGACACGCTCGACGGCCGCCGGTGCGCAAAAATTTTGCTGATCGCCGACGAGCGCTTCGGGCGCATTGACGTGGTGCGCATCGAGACCGACGATCGGCCGCCCGCCGACCGCGACTTGAGCCGAGGCTTCTCCACCTTTCAGTTTGTGCCGGGTGAGAGACAGAAATGTTATTTTTGGCTAGAAATGTAAAACTCAAATATGTATGAGTCTGTGCCATTCACTTTTGCAGACACAAACGACGAGGTGATCGTGGCGCTGAAGACGGTAGAGATTATCGGCCAACCGCTCGAAAGCTACATCACCGTCTTCCACATTGACGGTAGCGTGTATTTGCGTGAGCGCAGGCTAGCCGGCGACTACAAATTCGAGGGACTCGAGTTCATCGACTGGGACCACGCCTACTGGAATAATAAATAACCTACCCCCTCCACTCTCTTCTAGGATGTGGCGAGTGATGAGTGAGGACACACGAGAGGTTTGCTTCAAAAACCAATCATGCTATGTATATGTGTAATTAATATTATAAACATAAATATGTATTATTTAATATTTTTATAGTCTTCGCCTCAGATACGCGCAAAGCTATTAAGCTCACTTGGCAGAGCTGTTCGACGGCGTATGGCATTCTTGTTAATTTTTGATCACCGCCCACGTCGTCGACTTAATTTTTACGGGCATTTTTTGTTTTATTATTTTTTGCTTTTTTCTTTTTATTTATTTTAAATATTATATTATAATTTATAATTTAAAATAATGTAAACATTGTACAAATTTTTATTGTTCAGTTTTTTCCATAAAAATTATGAACATTTACTTCGTTTTTCACATTAAATTAATTGAATAATAAAATTTAAAAAAATAATATTAAAAAAAGTAAACGGAAAAATACATTTTTAAGTGAATTCAAAGACACAAAAGTTTAAGAAAGATAAAGAAAAAGTAAAATTTAAAAAATTCGAAAAACCATCACATTAAAGGCTACAGTAACATGAACCCAGTATAATGAACCCATACAGTATAATGAAATGAAGAAGTATGAACAAAATGCTCCAAACAGTTAAGCACCGAACACGTGCAAGTGACGCGTGGCGAAGTGGAGAACGCGAATGTCAGTGGGGGTGAGGTGCGCGAAAGCAATGGCGCGGTCGCTGCAGCATTCTGCGCGCGCACTGCCAGACGCGTCGCTCGACGACGAAGCGTCGTTGGGCGCGGCGTGACGCGTCGCGAATAGTCGCAAAAGCGAGACGTCAGGAGCGGCAAAAAATAGACGGAGATTCATTGGCACAAAAAGGTGATGACCATCCTGCAGGTAGATAATTAAGTACAAATTTACGGTAATTCTCTATCTATCAATCTCTTTCTCTTTTTCTCACTGCCGCAACAAGTAAAATTCCGAAAAAAACCTCATCCACAGGATCCCAAATGGCGAAATTATTGCGGAGCGCGCATTTGAGTAGCGCTTTGCCTGCATAGCGCGGCATTATCGTCCACGCGCTGGCGCCGCAGAAACACGCTGTCGTCGTCTGCGCACCGCTTCCTTCGCCGCCGGCCATAGCGTGTAGCGCGGCGCGCGACAACACAACGCCCGCCTCTAGCGAGAGGTGGCGCGTTTGCCACTGTGCAAACGGGAAAATGTACGAAAAAATGGACCTGAAATTTTCTTTATTATTTTCTGGAATTTTTTAAAATATTGATTTCTAAAAACCTACCGCACGTCGATCAACCGCCCCACAATCACCGGCGCGTCATTAGCAGCGGCGCGTTGCGACAAAAACGCGCGCAAATGGTCGTGGAAAAGAAAGTTTTGTTCGTTCAAAATAACCGTCCAAATTGGCGCGTCAACTTTGACGCTGCTGCCCACCGCTGATGCATTGGCGCCGGCTGGCGCCGCTTCGTCGGCATTGTCGATCGCCGCGACAAAACGAATCACCTCGGCGACAAAAGGCCATTGTGACGGGCTCAGGCTCGTCTCAATCAGAAATATTTCCGCAAATTCTGTGAACAAAAATTAGACGTAAAATTCAATTTTTCGACTGTTGCAAAAAAACATTTTATGAAAGCTATGTTGCTTGACTTGCTTATTAACTGATTATCACTGATTAAAGTTCAATCATGGGTCAAATATGTAACGTGCTTAACAACATATCCGGATAAAAGATAAAAGTCCGGCCGACAATCTCTGATGGATCTCCGCGCACCGAAGACGAAAAAGCTACACATCTTCGTGCACCAGAATATATGTGAGATCTTCCCGAGAATGCGGAGTTCTGGGAAAATTTTGTTCCCGTAAAACGGAGATCTATCAAAGATTGTCGAATGAAATGGACTTTGGTATTAGTCACGTCGCCCCCCCCTCCCGCGCACCGCGCAGACGCGGGGGCTGATGCGCCAATCCACTTTAGCTGACAAGCTCATGATGCGTAAATTAGCCAAAAAAATAGAAATTACCCGCGAACTGCCGCACCAACGTTGCGGAGTTGGTGAAGATGAGCGTAGAGTCGCACTTGCCCGCGTACGTGTCGAGCGCGGCGGAAAGGTATTTGTGTAGCTTTTTCGTCTTCGGCTGCACCAAAATAACGCAACGCAGACGGACGGTGTGCGCGCTGGCCGCGCCAGAATTGCTAGCCTGGCGGCCTGTCTAAAAGCGAAAAAAATTAAGATTTTTTAAAGAATTTTTTTGTAAAGAAATTACAAAAATTCCTCAATTTTAAACCTGAAATGAGACGTGAAAAGCGTCCTCCACGTCTGAGTAGGTGTCGAAATTCAAACAAACGCCCAAAAGTAGGCCAACGAGCACGCCAAACGCCAGCGTCGGCCATTGGCGGCGGCGAGTGGCTGCGGCAACAACCGTGATAGCGCGAAGAAACGTCTTACCACCGCCCGCACTAGCCGTTGCCGTCAACGGCGCGTAAGATGCTCTCGAACACGCGGCGGACGCCGAAGCGCGCATCAATTCATCTTAAACTACAACTTTGGGTGTTTTAAGAGAAAGGCATTTAATGGATATTACATATCTAGGGGCGTGGGGAGGCGTGGAGGCTTTAGGGAGCGGTCACCGCGGTTACGTCTAGTTAGCCGATCGCGCGACGTTGATGCTCGTAACAGACCCTTTCCCCTAATACCTCGCCTAAGTGGAAGAGGGAGAGTGAGGAAAAAGCAGTGGGAGGAGTTAACGCCAGTATTAAAACTTTTGAATCTATCAGGATCTAAAAATATGTTTATCCGTTTGGGCAAAAACAAGCAGAATTCAAAATTGATTCAAATTGGATCCAATTTGAATACATTTCTGAAAAATATGGAGTCAATTGGAACTAATTGTATCCAATAATGCATGTAATGCCCTTAAGAATTTGTTTTGTTTTCGTTAAATTTAAAATGAATGTGATGGAATTTGACGAAGACGACAAGATTTTGGCGTTCCGAAACGTCGCCAAAATTTGAATTCAAATCAAACTTCTTCATGCTTTCGCCACACTCATATTAAGTTAGAAATGAACTTAAACCTTGCATATTATACATATTTAATTAAAAATATGTATATTGTAATCCATGAAAAAATATCATTTTTGACAACTTTAAGCTTTAAAAGTTTCCTTTTTACCAGAGATAAAAATGCGCTTCTGAGATAGGGCTAACCCGAATCGTCCGAGAATGGCAAGGAGAACAGAATTAGATAGTACGTCATTATGTAAATAGAAATGGATACGTTCAATTGCACACGCTTTTTTCATTTTCTTTCAATTTCTTCGATGTTTTACTTCGATGTTTGAGCACTGCTTTGAGACGAATTCGGCGGCCTCTCTGAGCTCGAACTCGTCTCCGTCTTTTTTATAATTTTATTTATTTTCCAAGTATTTTCTCACCAATTTTTGCAATCAGAATTCTTTACTACCATTTCACAATTTATTTACAATATCATTCTTTCCTCAAATCACAAAAATGACAAAACTCACACAAAGCACAGTGAAAAAATATAAAATTGCGCACAAATTGCGAAAAACAATCGCCGAAATGGTTGCGTATTTCTCTTCCGCATCGTCGGACGCGCCGTTGGCGGCGGCGGCGGGGGCTCCGAATTGCGTATAACCTTCGCTAGTGTCTGCGACGCTCGCGCCCTCGCACACGACGCGCTCGCACGTCTCCGCGGACGCCGACGACGACGACGAAGAGCCTAAACTATATGACATGTACGCCTGAATATGAGATCTATGCCTGGGGCATTTAGTTCCTCTAAGAATTTAAATTTTTAAATCCGTATAAAATACATATGATGTAGACATGCTATGCTAATATCTCTCTTTGTTCCCTCTCTTTCTCTCTCTCTCTTCCGTTTTTCTTTATATCCATTTCTCTGTTTGACTCTTTTTTCTTTTTCGCATTCACTCTATCTGTCTTCATCCCTCCCTTCTCTCTTATTTTTTTCTATCCATTTTTTCTTTTATGATTATCATTTTCTGAGGTTTCTTTTTCATTTTCTTTCTCTGCCATTAATTTTCTTCACATTCCGCCAAATGAATATGTATATACACATGCCTATGTAATCGCGCTTATCACAGCGTGGAGTGGCAAAATTGAGAAGTGGTCGAATGTGTGTGAGATATTTTTGCGGGATTTTTCGCGCCGCGCCGCCCACAAACTTCAGCGACCACAAATGCAGCCCCAAGGCCGCCATCGTCAGCACGAGCAACGCGTTCGCGTAGCGAGCTAAAGCACACATGTAATAAATAATTTTCGGTGTTTTTTTTTCTATTTTCAAAAAATGAAAACTCTTTCCATTTTTTATTTTTTCTGACTTCATTAAAAATTTACATATTTTCCTGTCACACCCTAAACAAAATTGCTGAATTGTTTACCAATTCGTGGCAACGCGCCCACCACCGGCGGCAGTTCGCGCACGGCCGTGTCGCGCAAACACACGCTCTGGAAGAAGAAGTTGACGAGCACGACAAGTAGCGCGTGCTCTGGCCGCACGGCGGCGAACGAGCCGATGTTGAGCAGCGTGCCAGCCGCCATCGGCAACGCCAACTCCACCCAGAAGAGGCCGGCGTTCCGCCGCAGCTCGATCCATACCAGCACCAGCGTCCTAAATGTAATAGATTTTGTTGGAGGAGTGTTCTTCTTTGGCGGGGTACAGCGTGATGTACATATGTATATAAAATGAAAAACTCTAAGTCATAGATTGCGTCATTTGCCACGTCCCTGGTTGGGTTAGAAAAGCGGGGTTGTGAGCATGCGTGGGATTTGCGTTGGGTATGTTTGTATAACTGGGTAGGATTTGGTTGGACAAAGTCCTTGGTTGAGATGGATTAAGTTGAGTAAATCCATGATTGGATTGGATTGGCACAGGCAAGTCCGTGGTTGGAATGATTTGGGTCAACCGCGTCGGGATGGTTTAGGTAAGTAACTGTCTTTGACGTTGGCCGGAGCAAATCCGTAGGGATGTTTGGGGGTCACCGCCACCAAAAACAACTAAATAAATTTGTGCGCGCTACCGCTAACCAACCACGTGTATTGCGTCTCTTCGGCGGTGGCAGGCCGCTCGCTAACGAACTGCTTGTTGTTCGCCTTGCTGAAGCTGGTGTAGTAGCTGAGATTCGAGCGCACCGACACCAGCTCCCAGTCGTTAATGTGCCGCTTGGCTGCCTGCTCGCCCCAGCCTAAACGCTTATTGTCAGCTTAATCATCGATTTTTGCTAAAAGAAAAAGTTTTCGGCATAATTTGAATAATTTTTTGGCAACAAAAAATGATCCGTGAATTTGAATCTTCAATTTATCATTTTTACATGAATTTTTCTGAACAAATGTAAACCCGTCTCATTCCGAAAACATGCAAAAAACATGTAGAGAAGGCTCACCGAGCATAACGCTGGGGTTGAGGCCGTAGTATATGTGAAGCTCGACTTCGTTCATGAGTTGTGTGGTATAGAGTCTCATCGCGCAGTTTTGCGCATCGAATGGATAGCCGCTAAAAATCCACTTTTTCGGAAATTTTGCATCTTTAAAAACCATTTGGTATGAAATCTCCATTCCCCTCCCTAAATACTTAGAAGTGTCTGTTCTCCTGCTGTGGGGAAATATATTCTTAACTACATATTATACGTATATGTAGAAAAGGATGTGTTTCTCAGAGAAAGGGACAGAAAGAGAGAGTGGCAGACCTGTAGTCGAAATGGCAGCCGATTCGCACGGCGAACGTCGGGTATACCTCAACTTTTGTGCGCGCCGACGTGATCGATGTGAGCGTGGTGTGCGAGCGCTTGGAGATCTCGAAGTATTGATTGACGCCCGATACGCTGAAAACTTCCATATACAAATGCAAAAATTTCACAATACAGAAACTAATGACGATGTAAAAAATGAAAAACCTGTTCGCCACCCGAAGGTCCGGCTGCCACAAGTCCCACTGTTTGGCGATGGTGGAGCGAACGTTGTTGAAAGACGATGGGTCCCACACCGCCAACTCATCCTCCCAGGTCTGTGGCAAAAAGCAGTGAGTAAATCTACGTCTTTATCATGTTCTCTTACTCTCTCTCTCCCGCTCTCTCTCTCTCTCTTTCTCACGTTCCAATTCGTTCTCATTCGTTCTCTCTCTCTCTCTCTCTCTCGTGCGTGCACTCGCAAACAAACCATGTAGATGTGGCCGTTAAGCGCGATGGTCTGCTCGATTTGGTTGACGGAGTAATGCATAATGTAGATGTGCATGCCAATTTGCAGCGGCAGTGACTGGTTGCGCAACGGTCGAAGTTTTCGATTGTAGTTCTTGAAGAGGAATTTCTGCAATTCCGACTGCTCCTCCACGTACGTTTTGTTGGCTATTTCTGAACGAATATGAATGTGCTATGGTTGTTTTGGCGGAATGTGTATGATATTGAATGAGTAAAATTTCCCATTTTCTAATCTCTCAATTAAGTTCCAAACACTTGTCAAGGCAATTTTGAAGGTTTTTGCAAAAGATATTTATTATTGTACATATTTGGCCATCATATGCGTTTTTAGCGATTTATTTGGGTTACGGTATTGGATGAGGTTATTATAATTAAATTGGAAAGCAAATAGGTATGTTTGGGTATTTATCAATGATTATAATTAGAAAATTAAAAAAGTTTGAAAATCAGTTTGGCCTTCCTGAAGAATATTCATTATATTATATTGATTGATTACTGTAAAATATGATGAAATCAATAAACCCACCCTCTTCGCTCTGTTCCGTTTCCAAATCCGATGTCAAAAGTTGAGCATAATTTGCGGTAAAAAATAAGACAAATGAGATCAATACGGTCAATAAACACTTCATTGTGTAGCTTTATTATCACTTCCAATTAAATCGTAAAATGGACAATAACGGATTCAAAATTTGAATAATGTGCTATTATGTGCATAATTGTGTGAGCGCTAAACACATTCGATACAAAAGTCCGTGTTAGCTGGGTTATTATTTTTCCGAAAAATGTTTGTTATGAAATTTAATACTTCATATCGAAGTCGCCAAACTTACAGCAGTTTGAATTATTTTGCTGAAAGGGCGAGGGGAAGTTGAATAGGGCCACCGATTTTAGTTAATTGTTGTTTATTTTTATATAACCGAATCGAAAAAATACGCCTTGACGCTTATTTCTCACACGCATGGTCTGTCAGTATGAAAACGATAAAAATTGGAAGTATTTTTTGTTTGTCTCGAGTCTCTTCGTGATGCTACATCAACTCCTACTGATTTGTCGTATTTTACTGACTGTATGATTCCACTCTCGCTCTTTCTCGACATTTGCGGTTTTGAAGAGACGTGGTAAGAGAAAGCAAACAAAAAAGCACCAGTGCCAATTTTGAATTTGCGCCGATTTTGAAAAAAAGAAAATGAAATTTCAAAAATACCAAGCAAAACGTGTAGATAGATAAACACTGAGATTTTATATGTTCTAAAAATGACGGAAAGTCTAACCACATCCATCCTCAACCCCATACTATCACCGCTTTCAACCGCCAGCACCTCCTCTACGTCAGCGGCATCGAATGAGTGCACGAATGTGTCGCGGCGGCGGTTGGCTTTTCGCCCTCAGTCGGTTAAGGTGAGAAAATTACCGGAAGCTTTTTGTTTGCTGGATACACACGAGAAAATTATGTTGTCAAAGTGTAATGAAAAATGGTATGAAGACAAAAAATTATGAATTGCGTGGCAGGTGAGGGGGTGAAAATAAGCGACGTCCCCAAGCAAAAAAAAATTCCAAAATTATTTGTCGATTTTTTGGATGAGAACACTATAAAGTCTATGATCTATGAAAGTTTTCGTGTTCAAAGTTTTCATATTCAAATATTCACATTTTGAGGTTTTCACAAAGCCTTTACGTGCTTCGGCGGCCGGCGGCGGCGATTTCGCACATCCGGGCGTTTCCGCTTTGGCGGAGTCGGCCGCGTTGGGCGAGGAGGAAACTCGGCTTGCGTCACCGAATTTCCACGCTGACACAATTTCTGTCCACAACAACAACAACAAACCGCACGCGAAGGCACGCCGGCGTCTGGTGACGAATTGGACGTTTCAGGAGACACTCGCGTTTTATGATGGTCTCAAGCAGGTACATACATTTTAGTTAGATTATATATGTATTTTTGGCATAGATGGAGTTTACCGCCGCAGCCTCTTTTCTTGAAGGTTTGAAATATTTTCAAAATTATGAATTTAAAAAAATGTAATTCTTTTTATTTTCTTAATATTTATTTTTAAGTTTACTTTTTAATGTTCATATTCTTGCAAAATTTAAGTGTTGGCTTTTTTGCAGTCTAAAAAAAGATAAAAATATTTTCAGCATGGCAAAGAGTTTGAGGCGATTGCGCGCTTTATGGCGAAAAAGAAATTCCACAAGGACCGCGATCAGGTCCGCAATTACTACTACAATGCCTTCAAGATCTGGAAGTTGAAGGCGCAAATGGCCGAGGCGGACTGGAGCGGTGTGCCGCGTGACGCCCGCGAACTCTTCGTGGTAGGACTTTTTCCGAAATTTTTATTATTTTGAGTAATTGCAAAATTTTGCATTTTTATGTTTCGAATTTTTGTAGAGTTAAATTGATGTTATGCTTATTTTTTGAATATTTTTATTATGTATTCAGTAAAATTGTCGCAAGTAAGAAATGGAATGCGAGTATTCAACTAAAGATTTTTATGAAAGAATCGCTGAAATTTTGGTTTTTACACGGAAAAAACGCTTTTTCAAAAAATCTTCGAAAATGACTGGATCTATTTTTGTTGGATTTATGTAAATGTGAATTTTTTGGTGATGATGTGGTATTTTACGAATTTTTATCTTTTTAATTTCCTCAATTTTAATTATACATATAAAACTTTTTAATGATAGGTTAACTTTTTTGTAATATTAGATATACATTTTGCATGTTTGATAAAAACAAATTAATGATACGTTTGGCATTTGTTGAAGTTATTTGAGTATTTATTCATTTTTTGGGTGCTGAACGGCTGCGAGTGGCGTAAAAAGACGGCGGGCGCCAACTTTGACGCGACGCGCTTCAAGGCGCTCATCATGGACGGCGTCACTTCGGTGCGTGTCAAAAAGAAGATGATCACCGTTCGAACGCCCTATTGTCCTTGTCTTCTGAAATTCTTTCCATGTAAGACCTTTCTTTACGATTTTTTTTCGTATTTTTTATTAAAGATATTTTGCCTTTTATTATAAAAAATTTTATTGCCACTAATTTTTTACTAAGTAGTTAATAAAAAAATATTTTTAATTATTATTTTTTATCTTTTTGGTTTGGAACTTTTATTTTTCAAGCAATTTAGTTATTTTGAAAATTTTTCCACTTTTTCAAAAAAATTTTTGGTAACCGAAGACTGATAGAAAGGTTTTTTTTGAATTGCTTTATTTTAATTCTAAAATTTTTTGAACAATTTATTGCCAAGATGAAAATTTTGGAACAACTTTTTGGAATTTATTGTAATTTTTTTGTTTCAGTTTTAGCAGATCCACATTGTTAATTGTTTTTTGTAGACGTGTTGAATAAATTTAAAAATATGAAATTTTTTTATTTTTAATATTTTCATGAAAAATTAATCTTAGAAAGTGAAGTAGACTTCATTTAAAAAAATGGCGAAATCAAACAATTCACTTTAATAAAAATGACCGCCACTTGGTTTTTTAGACGATAAGCGCAACGCAGAGATTCCCACGCATTTGTGCGTGAAATTGACGCCGCATCGCTACGTGGACCGTAACTATGTGCTGACGTGCGAACAGAATCCCCTCCTCCAACTTCGCGTCAACATCAACGACAAAATTTCGAGCGTTTTTGCGCTTTTGGGGAGGAAATGGATTACGCCACTCTCCAGATTGGTAGGCGCACATTTTTTAGTTTTTAATTTGTTTCTGGCAGATTTTTAATTTTGGTGATTTTGCTCGATTATTGTTTGGTTTTTGAACTTTTTTTGCAAATTTTCTCTTTTTTTATTTGAAATGGGCATGAAAATTTTTGCTTGAATACATTTCTTATACCCGCGAATTTTAAAGAGTTTGAAGACAACATTTTTATTTAGTTGATTTTTTAGGAAAATGTTTTTCAATAAAATTTCTAGACCAACGAGTTTGGCGGAGGACAAAGCGAATCAGAGGGTAGCGGTGGCTCCACCTCGATTTCGTCTTTGGCGCTTCGGCTTCGCGTCCGCGAAAATGTCCAAATCCACAAGGTGCAAGTGGAGGTGAACGAGGACAACTTTCCGGCTATGTCGATGAAGAAGCTGAAGCGCGACTATGACGCGGACGGCAGCGGAGGACATGGCAGCGGCGGCGTGGACGTCGACTTGCGCGATCGTGTCGACACTTCCACGACGTCGGCAACAGTGGTCGTGGAGAACGCCGCTCAGCCGTCGACGTCGTTTTCGTCGTCGGCGGACGAGAATTCGAACGAGCCGCAGCGAATCTACTCCACCGGTTTTTGACAATTTCATTATAAACATTTCGATTTTTTTGTATTGTTAGAAAGTTTGTTTCAAATTTATTTCAGGTCGACCGAGCGGAAAGCCGACCAAGGACTACAATTTGATCAAAATCGTTCAATCCGCAACCAAAAATGTCTTCGACATTGACGAAGTCAAACTGAAAGATGGTCTGACGAGGGAAAGTGCAGGCAACGCTTCTTTTCTGCAGTTGTTTTACTTGGTATTTACTTTTTTAATTATTTATCTTTATATTCAATTGAAATGTGGTTATAATTCTGAGAATGAGCACCAATATTTCTTGTATCTGTCTACTAAATTGTATCCTATACTACTAATCGGCAAGACGTCGACTTGCGCGATCGTGTATTTTTTGCGTGAAAAAAATGCTTCTAAAAATTACCATAAACGTGTCATTGCGCGCATGCAAAATGAGAGGATCTTGCGCAAAAATCGTGGAAGTGCATGCACGTTCTTTTTGTTTTGCGTTAGATCACACAAATCGCAAACGTGACAAGGTGCGTATCACAAAATCATTTGTATTTATCTAGCGCAAATCATGCACGTGCTCTTTTTGCGTTAGATCCATGCACCTATGTGCAAGGTGCGCAGCACTTTTTTTATTATGTAGAAGGTGCGCAGCACGCAATTGACGTGATATCTTTTTGCAACTAAAAAAGAGAAGCTCGGTTGGCGGAGGCGCCACTGGGCCGTCCGCTAGTCTGTCTACTAAATGCTAAAAATTAATAACGGAAAAAATTGAAATTACATTTTGTACGTGGACTTTGGTGATTTACTGTAATATTTTATACATATTTTTAAGCGAATTAGTACAGATTTGTCTACAAATCTATTCATCTATGTATACCGTTTTGTGAAGAGCACAACTTTTAGTGCGGAATGGTGGGCGAAATAATGCTCAGCTACGAGCTCGTCGAACCGCCGCCCAACCTCGACCTGGCGTGGCGAACATTTCTCTCGCTGGTCAGCCGCGATTACGGTGAGCTCATCGCTAAGGCCACCACCGTCTGCGCTCAACAGCAACGAAGCGTCGGTGACAGCAGCCAACAACAACAACCGTTGACAAGCAGTGCTGCTGCGATTAGTAGCAGCTACGGCGGTCACCATCGGCCGCATATCCTGAACTACGCCAACGCATTTGTCAGCAACTCATCGGCGGTGAACGTGGTGGGGCCGCGGGTGACGACACAGGTAGCTTCTAGCAGCGCCACAATAATGCCGGCAAGCGTTAACACCACCGAAGACTCAAATGTGCTGAAACGAAATGCAGCTCAGTATGGACACGCATCATCATCTTTGGGCGAATCAAATTCCGTGAACACTACGCACGCTCAACAGCCGCCACCGGCGACGTCGACGGCGCCGCTGAGTTTGGGCGAATTTCTAGGCATGAACGGCGCAGGAAAACGGCGAAAATGGAAGCGAAATGTCACTGGTGAATTGGCTACTAAAAGCAGCGAAAATGGAGCCGTTCTTGACGCTAATTTAGATGCTTCCCAAACTCAGCCGAACACTAAAGCACTTAGCGTCGCGTTGAATGTGACGAGCGAAGGCACGACTTCAAATGTCGGCGAGTCGAACATTCATCGAGTAGTGGACGTCAGCGGCGGCGCTGTGGAGGGTGCGTTGGGTTTAAGCCAAATTGTGGAGGCGGAAAACGAACGTTTCCTCCAACAATTGCGTCGCCATCAACTCAGTCAGCCAACAAAGCGCGCCAAACGGCAGGTGAAAGTGGTGCCGAACACAGCGACGAAGCGAATGGTAATGCTTTTATTTTTTGAATTACTTTATGGCTAGTTTTAGCTTGATGAAAGACATTTTTATATGGTTGTCTTTTTGCAGAGGATAAAACTTGATACATATATTTGCAGCCGCAATGGTCTATGTCGTCGTCGGGAGGACTTGTCGGCGCGGCCGTCACACCTCTGTCAGTCACTGTTGCCGTTACCACTTCAACAAGCACCGCGACTTTTGCACAAACTTCTAATGTCGTCGGCCGCGACGCGTCGAACGTTTTGCAATTTATGGAGGACGACGGCAACTTTTCCTTTTTGCGTGCGAACGCGCCGCCGTCTTCCATCGAACACGACAACAATAACGCTGATCCGGTAACCGCCTATTTCATTGCGGCGGGCGGTGATGCGACGCAAACCGCTTACGTCAGCTATGGCGGTAGCGATCAAACGGTCTCAGTTTTTTATGCATATTAGATTATTTCTGATATTTTTCGCACAACGTTAATTAACTAACGAAAAAAATTTTGATTTTTATAAAAAAAACGTATGATTTTTTAATTTTTATTTGTTTTTCGTATATTCACTAACTAAATGGATTGCAGCCGCTAATATTGGACGAGCGTCAGCTGACTTCGCTGCTTTACCACACTCAACAAGACGTCGATGGCTGCTCGGCGCCGATCATCGCTTTCATACCCGACTCTGGAGCATTGTTGGGTGCTGACGTGAGCAAATCGTCAACGCTGCTGCTGGAAGACGGTAGCCACCACCAGCCGCAACACCTTCAATTCAGCAACCTCACTGAATGCTCGGCGGACGGCGTCCTTGGCCAATCGGCAATTTTGCTCGCTACCACACAATCGCAGCAGCAGAGGCCCATTGACTTTTCCCATTTGACGTCAACGTCTTCGGTGGCTGCTGCCTGTGAAAATGTATTTGTGCATAATGTACAGTTTTTTAATAATTTTTTGAAACTTTTTATAGTGATTTTAGATTTTGCTTTCGCTTCTCAATAGGAAGGAATCTGACACTAAATTTTTCTATGATACAACTGGCTGTTTTTTTGCAAGAATTTGTTGTTGGAGGGCATGCGAGATTTTTTTAACATTGCGAATTGCTTTTTTTTTAATTTAGTGATGGTAGGATGATTTTTTTTTTAGCAGTCGCCACCGTCGTCATTGAGAGGCGCGTCGAGCGTTTTGCAGCCGTTGGGCGCAGCATCGGTGGCGGCCGCGTTCCGCAGTCCGACAAAGGCCGGTTACGGACGCCGACATGCGCCGCGTCAGTACACGCAGTTGAATGCGAGGAACTGCAGCAACACTATCACAGCCCGCCCGACGAATGAGCAGCATGGTGGCGGTGGAAAGCAGAGCGCGACGAATGCCAACATCAACAGTAATAGCAAAAATGACGAAGACGTCATTGTTCTGGGGGGCGCGGACGGCGAGCTTACGCGCGGTACGACGAGTTTAGGCGCCGATTTCTCCATGGATTCGCTAACCTTTTCGGCTTTTATTTCCGGAAATTCGAACGGAGCCGCCGGTAATCTATCTAGCTTTTGTTCATGTTATTGCATTAATGTTTTGGATTTTTTTGCTTTTTGGTAAAGAAAGGAAAAATCTGCCTGTCAACATTTTATAGTAGTTTCAATTTTTTATCCACTTTAAAGAGGATTCTTTGATCATTTTAAAACTCGTATAAAATTATCCATTGATTAGTTAACGATGTGTTTGAGTGTCTCTCTGGCGTTAAGCAAAAATTTAGTAAATTGTAAAAGTTTATTTTTATATGTACAATTTTTAATTTTTTGTAATTTTGATTTTATTGTGTCAATTAAAAAAAAGTAAAACAATCATTTCAGAGCATTGTCTATTAAGATGTTTAAAAACAATTATTTAGCGGCGAGTTCGAGCAGCACTTATCATCGTTCGGTGGCGGCTGCGAATGCGCCGGGCGCGACGTCTTTCGTTGTGCTGGACGCGTCGCCGTCGTCGAAGACGCTGCCGGAGGACGTGCGCAATGCGTACGAGCAGATGCTCAAGGAAAACAGCATCGACTACTGCCGCAATTTTGAACAGCTAACGCGCAACTTTGACCTTATTCACACCCACAACGCCGGCGGCTTTAGTGCTGCCGCTGCAAGAACTACCAAAATGTGCAACGAGACGCCAGCCGCCGCCGGCCCTCTAGTTCTTTCTGGCGGCCAAACGATCTCGGTGGGTGAACGAGGCGCTCCTGACGAGAAGAGCAGAGGACGTGGCGCCGGCGAAAGGAATGAAGATGGTCCTGATGGCAAGTATAATAATGGCAAAGAAGTGGCCGGCATAAAAAAGAGTCAATACCGCGGAAAAAGTGGCTCAAGCGAGACCGGCCACTCTTCGTCCAACAGTACAATGGGAAAACGTTACGTTTAATATTAATTACATTTATACGTTTAATATTAATTACATTTATATATTTAATACCATTTTAACAGTGATTGGAAAAAGTTCATGAACTGAACTTTTTTTCATGAAAAAATGAACTTTTTTCATGAACCGAAAAAGTTTATGTTGACATGAACTTTTTTCCGGTTCATATTTCCAGTTTAACACGAACTTTTTTCATGTTTCGAAAAAAAGTTCGCGAAGACAGGAGAACTTTTTTCCTTTTTCCGAAAATAGCATTTTTTCATGAAAAAATTAGGACCCGCGCCTGGTCAGAACAATAGGTAAAAGTGAGGAACAAATCAAAAACGCATCCTTTTATGCGAGCATTTTCAAATCAAATTTTGAAGTGGAGTTTGCGTGGCTTATGGTTTATATAAAAGGAAGTGTTTTTTCATTTTTTCCTCACTTTTACCTATTGTTCTGACCAGGCGCGGATCCTAATTTTTTGCATGAAAGAATTATTCTTGGAAAAATTATAAAAAGTTTTCGTGTCTTCGAAAACTTTTTTTTTCGAAGCATGAAAAAAGTTCATGTTAAACTGGAAATATGAACCGAAAAAAAGTTCGCTTTAACATGAACTTTTGGTTCATGAACCGAGTTCACGACGTGAATTTTTTTCATGAACTTTTT
>SAUE01000004.1:34063-44787 GCA_009724625.1 Deladenus siricidicola
TTTTTTACTGTAGAAGACTTTCGCGTTACGATAAATTAAAATTTGTCCGAGTTTTTTTGGACCACCCTGTATATAAGTGAGAAAGTTAAAGTTCACTGTCAATTCAAGTATTACTGTCAATTCAAATAGTTTTTATTGTTTGTGTAGGGAAACAAGAACGACGATTACCGCTATGACGGCTTTCATTTGATCGAGCTGCCGTACGCGGAGGACAAGCGCCAATTGGACGAGCGTATGACGCTGAAGGGCGACGAGAATCAGACAGCATCGCCCGCGCAAATTGAGGCGACGAAACACTTTGTGCGCCGGCTCACCACGAAATACGCGCCTCATCAATTCACGAATCCTGGTACGTTTTTTTAAATATATTTTAACGATTAAAAAGTTTTGTAAAGTTGAACGTTGTGTTGCAAAGTTGTGGAGAATATTGATTTTTGGAGTTCACGGAATTTTGGATGCTCAATAATTTATTTTTTTAATATTGGTTTTGGTTGCTTTAGTTCTACAACGGTTTTACACGGCGCTCGAGGCAATGGCCTTGGACTTGGATACGACACAAATCGACGAAAATCCACGTGCCATTGACAAAATTCGTAGGTTTTGTATTCTTTTTTGCTCAATAATACAAATTAAAAAATTGATAAAAAAATATTTTTTCCAGAGATATATCATTTATTTTTTAGGCCCCTACTATGAGAACGACGCGCTGAGGCGACGTGTCGCGACGCAATTCTACCGCCTCAAGGAGGTGTTCGCCACCGGTGAAGAGCCGGCTGATGACAACGGCGACTTGACGACGGCTGGCGTAGTGCCGAAAAAGCGCGGCGGCGGCCGTCCGTCCAAAGCGACGACTGCAACGAGTGCGGCAAACGGCAACAAGGATGGCGACGCGGCGGCGGCAAGTGCGAAAAGGGGACGCCGTAAGCAATGAATGCGTATCTCCCCATCCCGATATGTACTTTGAATGTTTGAGTGTCATTAAGTGATATGCAAATTGTATTTAATTAATATATTTTGTTTACATTTTGATTGGCATTTGCGACTGTAAGTGCTGTAACTTGTATCTATTTTGCATGCAAAAAATTTGTGTCCGAACATTTGCATTCTTCTATGAAAGAAATTATGAGAAAGGCGTACATCGCCAATGGATGCAAGTTGAACTTGACTCATGATTGAGTCAAGTAAGTTACAGCACTCTGACCAAAAATTGATTTATTTAATTTATCGAAAAATATTTAATATTTTTTCACTGAATTTTTTGATGGTTTTGATATTCAAATTTTAAACATTTCATTATTTTTCTTTTGATTTTTTAAGAATTTTTGAACGAACGTTTAAAGAGCTACATTTTGTAATTTTCAACTTTGGCTTGTATGTACGTCAAAAAATCTACCTCATATTTTTTGATTATTTTTTGAAAGAAGGAAAATTTCAGCGCAAAATATTATAATTTTAATTTATATCATTCGAGAACTGATGTATTATACGAATACAATAATAAAGAAACACGAGAGAACTGCAAAATATACAAAAAATTATACTTTCTTTTATTTATTTTTTGTTCGCTATTGGCCCTGTTCTTCGGAGTCGCCGACGTCTACGGCTGAGAACTGCGAATTGGGCGAATTCCCTAAAAAATTTAATTATTTTATTTGTTGATTACCTACCGTTCGCATGAAATTAAATATATACATATTAACATATTATGCATATTATTATGGACTTCATTTTAAGTGGAATAAAAAATATAAAAATTGCATTTTTTAAACTTTTTTAAAGAAAAAGTTATTGACAGAAAACTTAAATTCAATTCCAAATCGAATTTTTCATTCGGCATAAAGTTCACAGATCCTTTGCGTTATGTTAACACGGTGGTGTCTAGTTGTTTTTGTTTTGATTATGGGTTCTCAAAACGCAAATACAAATTAATTACGAAGGAAGAGAAGTGGGCGGTTGGGGAGACGGTAAGGGAGATGAGGGGATGGGAAGGATTAGGGAGTGAAGTGGGGTGTGCCCGTGGGTTGGCGGTTGGTCGAAAAAACAAATAAAACTAATTGTAAGTGAACTGTAATTGTAAAGGAAGAAATCGGCAGTAATTGGAGACAACGTAAAATTTAATGTAACGTTAGCACAATTTGGTGCAAAAAAGTTTACTAACGCTTTTGGCCACATCCGCCGAATGCGGGTGAGAAGGCGGGGCCACCGCCGAAGGCCGGCCCGCCGCACGGACCGTAGCCCACCGGTGGCGGCGGCAATGGCGCGGGCAGGGGCGCTGGCATTGGCGGCGAATAGAAGGCGGTCAATGGTGCGCCGAACGGACGCGGCTGAAAACGTGAGAAGTACTGTTTTATGGAAAACGTCTTAGTTTGATTTCGGTCTTTTGCGAAAAAATGATTAATATGTAATCGCTTTACGGTAAACATTTTTTGGCGTAAGGTTGATTAGAACAAAAAATATGGAAGTACTGTTAACGATGGTTAGCAACATTATTACGATTGAGATAGGAATACCGTATTGTATTAGTAGAAAGCGCCAAAAAATTTTATCCTGGTTATCGCTTATTTAATAAAAAAAAGTGTTTACGGCGCCAAAGGCGGGCGGCGGTGGTGGTGGCGGTGCGATGCCGCCGGGCGGCGGCATCACACCGTAGATCGTTCTCGACACGCATACCGTACCCTCTTGCACCAACTCCGGCGGACACAAACAAATGCCCATCGAACAAACGCTTCCGCCTAAAACAATTTGCAAAACTATAAAATCAACCCCTGATCTGACTCCCGTGGGTAAAATTAAAAAAATGTTTTTGGTGAATCTTATCGTATGCTCTTATCCTTCTTCTCTGCGACTGGTTGGCTCCCTCCATCTTGAACAGTGTTTATGGCTTTTCGGCTGACTTACGGTATGGGGGTAAAAATTATCTCGGTCGGGCGTTCATAAAGGTCAAATCAACCTCTTCGCCTTCTTTATCTCCAAATAATAAAAAATTGAAGTGAAAACTCTCCCCACCTGTGCACTCGACGCCCGGCTCACACGGCGCTCCGGGCAGAGCCTAAAATACTTTTCTTCCGTCTTAATTAAATTTTTATTCTTTACGTACGTTAACAAATGCCAAAAAAGAAACGTATTTTTAATAAAAAAATATTTTTGGATTACTGTTAGGCGGAATTCCGAATTCTGGCTATTTTATGCCTCTGAATTCCGAATTCTTAATTTTGCGCTATTCGGAGTTGGAATTCGGAAGTTTTTCAGAAAAGAAACTCATTAAAATTTCGAGAAATTACTATAACTTTCCCAATGAACATAAATTGTTTCATAAGCCTTTTATTATTAAAACTGTCTGAAATTTGTCAACTCATCTTATGCATACAAAAAAGACAGAAACTTGAAAATGTTTTATTTTTAAAAATTCCGAATTGAAAATTTTTATGTCCGCACAATCCTTATTAATGCCAAAAAATTTGAACGAACCTGCGGAATTAGTCGGCCGGCGGCTGCGGGTGGTGGGGGCGGAAGTGGCGCACCGAAGCCGGGCGGTGGCGGCGGAGGCGGCGGCGCTGGCGGCAGGTAAGCGGCGGGGCCAGGCGGCGGAAACGGCGGCGCACAGCCGACCATGGGGCTGAAGACGGGGCTTGGAGCGCAGCCGCATCCGCATCCGCTAAAATTGAGAGAATTTTTAATTGACAAATGTAGAATAATTTCTTCTCATTAATTCTCTGTACATTCCTGTCTGTGTTTTCCGTGTTTTTTCTATCTCAGTATGTCTTTGTATGTCTGTCTCTCCGTCTGCATGTGTGTGAATGTATTGGTCCGTTTGCGTTTTTTGTCTGTTTGTATTTGTGTTGGTCTCTCCTTGTATCTCTCACTCTCTCTTCTCTGTTGGTGTCTTCTTTTTCTCTAGCATCTTCAATGACTTACGGTGCGCCACAGCCCGCTCCTCCGCACGGCGCGTACATTGGACCGCCTGAATATCAACAAACGTTTTAAATTCTCACTCACTTAGGCAACAAAAATTACTGTGTTATTCGCTCAAATTGAGTCCCCCCCCCCCTACTAGGGTTTGGCGGAAGTAAAAATTTTCAATTAAAATTTTTTAAATTTTCCGTTTTTTTCTCGCGTTTTATTCTCGCACAATTTTTCAAATTTAACAACTTTCAACTAACCAACTTTTTTTTCAAATTTGACAACTTTTAGAAATTTTTAATGACAATTCATGTCGATAAGAAACATAAATTTAATTAAGAATGCTTTATTGGCGAAATAATTACTGTGATGTGAAAACTATAATTTCTCAAAATTGTCATGGTCTAATTTTTTAAAAACTTCCTAATAAAAGAATTCGAAATTCTGAGACTAAAAAGCGGCCGGAATTCAGAATTCCGCTTAACCCCTGTCTCCTACCGTAAGTATAAGCTTTAATTTTGTTGACGACAGCGGTTGACAATCACCGCGCGTTCAAAATCAATGGTTATTTTTACACTCACCAGCAAAGGCTTGTCGCTTTGCGGTCAGCGCTTTTTCGCCGACCGCGCTTTCGTGCGCGTCATTTTTGGCGACATTTTGCCGTGTACTATTGTCGTCGTTGGCGGCCACGACGGCAGAGACGACTGCGATTGCGGTAAGAAGCGTGCCGATTGCGGTAGCAAATCTGGCCGCGGTAGCAGTGCGCGGCGTAATACCGTAGTATTTGTGATGGTTTCGGGCGGACGACGGCGATCGTCGCGATCGCGTTTCCGACATACTGTTGGAGGACTGTAATACTGTTAGAGGACCGTGAAAAATTAGCTGGCAAAGAAGAACTGTAAGAGCAAAAAAATTGCGCAATTTTATGCAAATTTGCACCAATTATCGATTTTCGGACTTTGCAAAGTTTATTTTTTAACATTAAAAATAAGCAAAAAAAGATGGAAGAAAGAACGAAAAAATCAAAAAGAATGAGAAAGAAAAAAGGTTTTTTGTGCTTTGTTTTGTTTGTGGGTGGTAAAATATAATATATATCGGTTAATGGGTCGAAGATAATTTTTGTGTTGTTTTGTTTTGTTTTGTGTTATTCGTCACTACTGTTATTCCGATTGTTTTGCGAACCTTTTCTTTTTTCATGTCCTGTAAAGAAGAACCGAGAAGGAAAGAAAGAAAACAATGAAAAAAGAACGATAGATATAGAGAGAGCGGGAGAAAGAGAGATAAAGAGGGAGACCGAAAGAGATAGTGAGAGAGAGAGTGAGGGAGAGAGACCGAGAGAGATAGTGAGAGACAGAAAGAAAGATAGTAAGTTAGAGAAAGGGGAAAAAAAGAGAAAACAAGAGAAAGAGAGAGAAGGAGAGAGAGGAAGGGAGAATGAGAGATGTAGAGAAATAGAGACCACGCCAAACGATACAATTGTGCTCTTTCCTGTTTTTTGCTTATTTATTTTTGTTACTTTTTGTTTTGTTTTTGCTCTCGTAAGAAAATGTTTTGTTGACTGCAGCGCGAAAGCAGCACTGTTTTCACCACCAACAACAACAAAAACAACAAACAACACAGAAAAATAATCAAAATGGGCGGCCCACCATCAAAAAATGGACTAGTTTTTTGCTTTGCTTTGCTATCCTTTGCTTTCTTTTGCTTTCGAGAAAGAAGATTTTTCGAGTGCGCAACTTTTGGGAAAATGATAATGATAAGTGTGCTATGGTCACTCTCATTCTAATTTGCGCATTGATCTTCTCATCTTCAAACGACAACGCAACGTGAGATGCGCTGAGAATTTGCGCCAAATTGCTTTTGCAAATTTGCCACAAATTATTGTAAATTTTGATGAAATGTAATGCAAATTTGCGAATGACAAAACTGAATAAAAATAATTACAAATATACAAAAATATTATATTTTTTTTGCAAATTAACAAATTGCGAATTGTAAAATTTGCAAATTTAAAAACGTTTTTTTCCACTACACAATGACATTGCGCAATGGTTTTTTGGAATTTTTTTGACCTTTGACCATTCGAAACTATCCCCATACTTTAGTATAATGTGAGACAATTTTCAAAATTAAAATTTTCATTTTATTTATTTTTCAAAAATTTTTCGCCACTAACAATAACAATTTATGCGTTCATTCTTCACAAATTGCCCCAGTCGACGTTGGGCGCGCCGGGCTGGCCGCCGCCGCCGCCCTGGACGTAGCTGGTGAGGCGAGCGCGCAGCGCGTCGTCGATGATGCCCTCCTCGTCGCTGTTCGTCAGTAACAAATTGCGTGCCACGTCGCGCTTCAGTTGCCAAACGAGCGCCGAGCAATTTCGCTCCAATAGCGCGTCCATAAAGCTATAAGCATTACATTTTAAAATTAATACGATACAAATGTTATCCAAATTCTTTCACAAAATCATACCCGTTGACGCGGTTGAACGTGGCTGGCGCCCAGTGGCGATGCTGGTCGCCGAAGAGCACGACCAGCAGCTCGAGCGTTGCGACGCGCACCTCCTCGAACGGTTTGCGCAGAAAGTGTAGAAGGAGGGTGGGAAACGGCTCGCCCAACTCCGCGAACCAGCCACGCAGCGTCTCGGCGTCGGCGCGCGTTTCCGACGCACGCATCATCAATTGCAGGGCGCCCAGCAGCCGCACGCGCAGATCGTCAGGCGAATGGGCAATGGCGACGCCGAAGTGGTTCATCGCCTTGCGAATGTTGTAGGGCGCTAACAAATTTTAGCGTTATCAAAAAATTCACTGGATAATGAGGAAAAAATGATGTGAAAATTTTAATATGAAAAATTTTGCTAAAAAAATTTTCGTGTGAACATTTTCATGTGTTAACCTCCTTTGTCTCGTTCGGCGCATCAAAGAGAAATAAAATTAGCTTTGGCGCGCCACCCCCTTTACTGGTCCACACGAAAAAAGGGAAGAAAAAGTACTCACATTCCTCAGACGCTAGATAGCGCTTAGCGTCGGCGGTGCTGGTGATGATCGCCAGCGTCTCGAAGGCCAACTGGCGGCGCGTCGCGTCGAGCAAGTCAAAGTGGTAGGTCATATCGAAGGCTTCGCGCGTAAACTCTGCGTATTTCACCAGCGCGTCCGGCGTCATGTGCGACAAATAGCCGAAGAAGCGAATGCAGGCTAAATTGAAAACAAAAAATAAATAAAGAAATTTATTTATTTATGTTTATTATAATTTTTATTTATTTTTTATTTCTATTTGCAAATGTGTTTGAACCACCTTTTCGCTTCAATTTCATAATGTTTAAACGATTTTGAAAGAAAACTTTAAGCTGAACTGAGAATTTGCCCTTTTTTCAAATTCGTTTGAACTAGTTTTGGTGACTTGAATGTGAAAATAGCCAGATTTTCATAAATTTCCTGAGGCAAATCTTGAGTAAACACACGTACCCGTGTGGACGAGGCCGCCGTCGGGGTTGTCGGCAGAGCGGCGCAGAATGGCATAGGTTCTGTCGAGCACGCCGATCGACGCGAGAAAGGCGGCATTTGCGCGCCGCGCGTTCGTCGCTTCGGATAGCATCTCGAGAGCGGTGATGGTGGTGAGCGTAGAGTGATGTGCCACGTTCTCGTCCACCTCGGCCACCAGCGCGTCGACGATGACGCGAATTGCCTCGAAGTCGGTGAAGTCTGGTAGGCACATTGCCGAGAGTGCGACCTAATTTGGTGCGAAGAGCTTTAGAATTAGGTAGACTGCGTTAAGAATAAAGAAAAAAGTACGATAAAGATGGAGAGAAGTGGAGGAAGCTAGATGAATGAAAGAGAGAGCGAGAGAAAGAAAATTTTTATTTTATTTTTGAAAAAAATGCCCAACCTGATAAACGCGAAAGCGCTTCTCCGCGCTCACCTCGCCGCTCAGCTGCGCGCCTAGTTCCTGCATCACCTCGGGCGTGTCGACGAAGCGGCAGAGGAAGGCGGCGACCGCTTCGGCGCACAGCGCGCCTTGCACACGACGCGCCATCGCCACCAGCACGGCTAGCGCGTCGCGCTTGAACTGGCCGTGGTGTGTGGCCACCGCCGGCCGAAAATAGTCGTGCGCAATGTGCTGGACGAAGCGCTCGGGCGCCTTGTTGATGAGCGAGAGGATGAGGATCTGATGCTCGGCTAACATTACCGTCACTGGCAAAGCTCTCAGCAGCACGGCTAACAGCTCGCAAATCTCAGGCCAATATTCACTGCAGAAAAATAAGAAATTTTAGAAAAAAATTGAAAGCATTTTCAAATAAAAATTTATTAAGAATGAACCAGCCGCTCACAAGTTCATAAATCAAAAATTTTAATTGAAATATTGGCTATATGTATTATATATTATTAAGGGTGGCTCGCGGGCCGGGCCCGGTCGGGTATCGGACCGGGCCGGGCCAAAGAATGAGCGGGCCGGGCCGGCCCGGTTGGGCCCGGAATATTTTTTTGATAAAACAATTAAAATAATCTAAAATTTGAATATGTTTTCGTGAAAAAACTATAACATTAATAAACTGAATTCTGAGGAATTGAATTCCACCACACATTCGTAACCCAGCTGATTGGTAAAAACGAAAAAAATGAAACTCTCCTAACGCTTTTGCGTAAGGGTGGCTTTCGGGCCGGGCCGGCCCGGTTGGGTCCGGAAAGTTTTTGACTCGGAAAGTTTTCGCAAAATAATTTTGTTAATATGATTGAAAAACTTATGTAAAATTTGGGATTTTTAAGGATGAATGACAAGATTAAATAAATTTTTTAACCGAATGGCAATTTTGATTTCGTTTTTCAATATATATATTATATAAGGTTTTTTTTAACTTTAAATGCACAATGAAATAATATAATAAAATATTTGTCCGTGTATTCAAATTGGTAAAAAGTTTAAAAATTGTGAAAGCTATCATCAAGAATCTTTTTTACCATCAAATTTTAAAAATTACAAATGTCAAATTTGAATTTTAAACAATTTTAAATTGAAATTTTTAAAATACGAAAATTTTTAATTTTTGTTGTCGCAGAATTAAAATAATGTAAAATTTGAAAAGTGAAGCTAAAAATTGGATAAATGTGCAAAAATTTTAACGTGGAGAATGAAAATTAAGAGAATGTAATATTTTAAATAAGTTTTTCAATCACATATAAAGTAACAAAATTATTTAGCATGTTAAAAAATTTCCGGGCCCATCCGGGCCGGGCCCAAGAGTGAGCGGGCCGGGCTCAAAACTTTCGGGCCGGGCCTAGAAAAAAGTGGGCCCGAGCCGCCTTATATATTATATATGTATATAAACGAAATTGCTAAAAAAAGTTAAAAAAATTTTCTATGGCGAGCTTTTTTCTCTACGTTTGAAACATTTAGTATATTTAACATCGCTGTTAACGGCGGCAGCTACAATGAAAATTGACTTGCCTGTTGTCGATGTCAACGCAGTCGATGGGCGTCGCCACCATTCGGTCGAGGATGCGCACCGCGTTCTGCGCGGACTTGTCGCGCACAAACTCCGCCCGCACGTCGGCGACGAGTTTCACGTCGAAGCCGCCCACGTCCATGGCTTCAGCATTGGCATTTTCATTGGTACTGACTTCTATCATTTCTGCACTTTTTTCTCTCGCTCTGAAATTGTCACAAAATATATACAGCAATTTGCGCTTCCAAATATTACGAAAAGCACAAAAATCAAACAAAATTTAATGCAAAATGATGCAAAATCGATGACCGATTCTTAAATAAAAGTTGAATTTCAAATATATATAATATATGAACTTTTCTGTGTGTTCCAAAAATAAAAAATGACTTTTTTCATTACATCAAAAATGATTTATTTTTATTTTTGATTTATTCCTTTTTTCGTGCAAAAATTATTTTTGATTTCTTTTGCAAATTATTTTTTGAAATTGTAACCGCCTAGCTTTGGCGTAGTGCCACAAAAAGAGAAATAATTAATGCGAAAAAATTTGCAGTAGAAAAGATTAAATTTTTGCAGGAAGCAAATTGGACGATAGTATGTGAGTGTGCGTACGGTAGCCATCTTGTTGTCGACAGTACGTACCGTGTTGTTGTAGCGTGGATGATGATATGTATGTAGACGTGCTACTGTAGGCAGCGTGTTGTGGAGAAGCGACAGTCCATACATATTTGCATACGTGCATATGTTTTAGGCGGATAATTTCGTTTCGGATACTTTTCACGTACTTATCCTCATTCTGATATTAGCATTTGACCAATTTCATCATTCTGATATTATCATTTAACACATTTATGATGTTGATACATGTTATTTTATCATTTAAAACATTTCTGACATTGTCGACCTCAATTCCCCGAATCCTATATGCTAGCGGATACTGTATGCACATATATAGTACTTTTGGTGTGTTAGTGTGTATATTCTAATTTTTGCATTATTAAAACAATAATGATTCTGCAAATTTTCTTATCAGCAATGTTGCTATCAGTAAAAAAGGCTTTACGTCTTATAATATTCCATCATGGCAGGGCCATATTCATTACCGCAGTCATTGGTGGGGTGGGGTGGGAGCGGAAAGGTGGGGGGGGGTGCGATTTTCTTCCTTTTATTAATTTTTTATTTTTGGCAGTGGCGATGATGATGTATATGTATGTGTATGGGTAAAGGTGTGTATATTGGTGGTAAGTTTTCGCGCGTGGACAATATTAAAAAAAGGGGAGACTTTCAACAACAATACTGCACAACAAAACGGGACAATAACAACAAAAAACAAACAAAACGGGACAACAATTACGTGTGAATAAAATCCATTTTTTGTGGGGGGGGGGGG
>SAUE01000004.1:106604-120385 GCA_009724625.1 Deladenus siricidicola
GATGCGTTAATTTTCTTTCCTTTTTCCAAAAAATTCGCGCTTGCGCGCGAAATTTTTTTTTTGTTCAATAAAAAAAATTTTTAATTTTTATAGAAGTATTATATCCAAGAAAGAGCTCATCGAGAGCGTTCTAAAAACATACTGAGTTTGTCCCCCGACGTCTGTGAGCCGAGATATGAGCGTTTGAAAATTTAGACCATCGCGCAAAAAAATTTTTGGACCCCCCCCCCTTGCCGAAGTATGAACTGTACATATAATGAATTTTGATTGAAAACAGCTCAAAATCTGACAGGTACCAAATCTCACAGAACACGTGTTCAGCTTATCTGACAGGTGCACCATTAAAATACACCTGCAGGTGTATTTTAATTGAAATAGTTTAGTCGTACCAAAAACATCTTGTGCTTTGAATTTAATCTACACCTTATTTTAGGTGGTGGACGTAAATTTTTTTTCATTGCAGGAAATTTCAGATCTACGGCTGTAGTTCTGCATTATGCATTAGACTAGTAAAAACAATTTCAGTTCGATCTAGTGAAAACTGACTGATTTATGCGCAATAATAGGGGTCGCATTGTAAATAATTTATTGTCATTGTCACATTGTGGTTCATACAAACATAGTAATGTGCATTCCAAAATATTTCTTAAGTAGTTTGTCTTAGAACGATTTTCATCAAAATTAAAAACTAAATAAAATTTTCACAAATGAAAATTACAAATTTTAGAATTGGGAATTTTGGAACACTGTCATTTTATTTTCGTACCTGTTCGTTTGCAGAATCCTATTGGGCAGAGTTCCTAATTTTTGTTAAGCCGCAGAAATTGCTGAATTACGAATTAATTCCGAAATTTTATTTCTATGTTTTCCATAGATAATTTTTTTAATTTCTTCTACTATAAATCATTTTTTAATTCGTCCATTTTTTCGATATTTTTTCTAATTACTTAATTTTAGCGCCTTTTGAGTAATAAGCGATGAGCAACGCTGAATCAACGACGGTACGCCGCGCGGGACCGAAGCCTGCTGGCCGATTATATGTGAAAGGAATTTTCACTGGCTTCAGACGCGGACAGCGCGTGCAACATGAGAACACGTCTCTCATCAAGTTGGAGGGTGTTTACAATCAGGAAGATGCGAAATGGTATGTAGGAAAGAGGGCTGTCTACGTTTACAAAGGACACAAGAAGGTGGCGCGCTCTGGTGGCGAAAAGACGAAGGTGCGCACCATTTGGGGCCGCATCACCAAAGTCCACGGAAATTCGGGCGTCGTTCGTGCGAAATTCCACCACAACTTGCCGCCGAAAGCTATGGGAAAGCGTATTCGCGTCATGCTGTACCCGAGCAATATTTAATACGAAAAACCTTGTTATTAAATTCTGCGATATTGTTGCGTTGTTATTTTAAAAATAAATATCTAATATTTGAAAATTCCATGAATGACAATAAACTATTGGTTTTTATCAACTTTATTTTTCTTTAAAAATATTTTAAATTAATTTTATTCATCAAAAAGCGAAATAATTTTGTTCGAAAAAAAGTGTCTTGCAGTGGTTGAAATCTAATACCTACATAAAATGGGGTTCATTTTTTGAAATTTATTAAAAAATGATATAGGACCCCAAAAACATTTTTTAACGTTTTTTGGCACGGGGAATTCCAATTTAATATTTTTTGTTGTTTTTTTTAAACAAGACGACGATAAATAATTAACAATTAAAAAATTTGGGGGTCATATAAGAACCTAAAATTGTATTATGTTGCTAAGCAATTAATTTTGTATTGAGTTCTCAACTTATAACGATTTTTAAGTTTATTTTTCTTACTTGCCTAATGTGTAATATTCAGGTGTGAAATTTCCAAATAATTTTATTGATGGATATTCAAACAGGAAACAATTATAAGTAATGTTTGTCATCAATTTTTTGGTTGGACCGCGTAATTTGCAACTTAAATTACTTTTAGTCCATTTTACTTGAAATGTGTAAACGTGGATTATTCGTTGTTGGTGCTGCCGCCGGACGGTGCGCGGCTGTACGGCATATTCGGGTTCAAGGTTCTGTATGGCTTGGTGGACGTAAACGGTTACTGCTACCATGGCCGAAAATTTGACTCGAAAAATTTCGTTTACGTCAGCGTGCCCGCTTTTAATGTTCCGGTAAGAAATTTTCAGCTTATCGATCGAAAGTAGCAGTGTTGGCGTTCTTTAATGTGTCGGAGGCACTACAAATGTGCTGCTTGCCTATAGAAAATTTGTAGATTTTTGAACTGCAAAGTTTATCATAAAACATTTTTCCAACTTAATCGAAAGTGGTTTTTCGCGTTTAATTGTGAACTTAAATTTTTAGTGTTTAGCAGAGAAGAATTTCGTGTGGTTTTTAGGTTTTTATGAACGTTCTGCCTGCATCGACGGCCACAGAGGAGGTGAACGTTTTGACGAGCCGGCTGCGTGGACTTATTGATCAACACGAGCTCGTCGGCAAACAATTGTTGGCGCGTGGTGGTCCCGTCGCGATTGTTCTCATTCACCACAAATTAGACTATCTCTCCACCTTCATAAGCCAACAGCATCCAGAGGTTTTATTTAGAGTCAAAACTTTAACTTCTTAATGTAGCACTATTTTGTTGAAGTCATATTTAATTGTTGAAATTTTTGACCCGAAATCGTGCCGAATTTTTTTCAACAAAAATTAAAAAGTTAAAATTTTATTAATTTTCAGACAATATTTCGAGCGCCGCCGAACACAACGTTCACGGAGATTGGACGCGAATGTTTTTGCATATTCAATGAGCCGACGGGACGATCGGATTTGCCGCGCCAACTCTACTCCAACGAGGAGTATTACTGGCTTTGTGGTATTCTCGAGAGGATTTATAGAGGTATTTTTTGTGATGGAAATTTTTGGAGTAATGTTTAAAAAATTATCTTATTTTGCTTTTAAAAATTATTGTTGGCTTAAGAGAAGTTTTCGGTTTTTTTCATGATAATATTTTAATTGTGTTATAAAAAAATTTGATTTTGGTGACATTTTGTCGAGAAATTTAATTTTAAATATGTCAACGAAAACTTTTGAGAGCGTTTCAAAAAATGGATTGTTTTGCTTTTGAAAATTGAAAATTATTGAAAGTTTTTGATTTTTTTAATGCTTTTTCGTTTCAATTGTGTTCATAAAAAAGATTTAGGTTTGGACAACGCGGGCGGCGGCTCCAACAAAAGCGAATGCGGCCGCGTGCTTTTGGTGGGAAATAAGGGCGTGGGCAAGTCCACATTGCTGAGATACCTGATCAACTCTTTGCTTTCTAGGTAGATTTTTGGAAATATGTTTAAAATATTTGTTTGTGATTTTTTTTCAGAATAAACGATACGAAATCGATGAAACGAATTTATTTGCTGGACTGCGATGTGGGCCAATCCGAATTAACGCCGTCCGGACTTATCTCTTTGCACGAAATCAGCGAGCCATTGTTTAGCAAGTTTTTTTGTGATAAATAAATTGAATTGCTATGTGTTATTTTTTTATTCTGTCGGGAGTAAGGACGTTTGAATGTTTAGGTTTTGAAACGGACTTCTTAAATATTTGGCTTTTCCGAAAAGAAATTTGATTAAATTACGGTTCAAAACTTTTTAAGATTTTTTGGGTTTTTTGTTTTTTTCTGATGTATAAAATTTGAATGTGTGCAGATGCGCCGTTCGCTGAACAGAGACGCTCTCTTCGCGATAGTTTCTTCTTCGGCTCCATCTCGCCGGGCGTCGACTTCGACTTGTACAAGTGTTTGGTACGAAAATGTGTGAGGCGCTACGAATCGTTGCGCTCCGAGGATTCCATTTTATTTATCAATACGGTTGGATGGATTGAAGGTTTTTTTGCTAATTTTTTTTGGAATTTTATTTTTTACTAAAATTGTAGTTAATTTTCTGGTTTATTTTTTAAATATTTTCAGATTTGGGCTATGATCTCATGTGCAATTTGATACGCGATGTGACGCCGACGCTATTAATAAGTATTCGAACTGATGACTCCATTTCGTTTGAGGTTTTAAAAATGAATTTTTCCAGCTTTACTGAACAATTATATTTATGACATTTGAAGAAATGTTTATACATACTTTGTTTTTAGGTCCCCGCAAACTACCGCCATATTATATGCAAGTTTAAACGATCGACTATGAACTCGTAAATTTTTTGAAAAAATTTTAATTTCAACTTTAAATTTTGGGTAAAATTTGGGGCCAAAGCAAAAAAAACGAAGAAATGTTTAGAATTTAATTTTTTAATGTGGTACTGAATTCTGAATTTTTAGAGGCGTACAACTTTCACGCAAAAAGACGCCTGCGCTGTTGCGTACTTTTCTCGTAGCTGGCTACTTTGCGCACTGCTTTGAAATGCGCCCGGCGACGTCCGTATCACGCGACGAACTGCGGCTAGCCGACGTCATACCATATCGAATGCGTTTTGCTTCCGTCGGACTGTATTTTCATCCGGAGTTGGCGCCCGTCGCCGACCGCCTCGTGTTGGGTGCACTGAATTGCGCAGTGGTGGCACTTTGCTCGATCGACGACAACAAGGTTAATACATTTTTTGAATGTTAGTTTTTTGTTGTATTTTTTAAATATTACTTATTTTATGACTAACAATTTAATTAATGTTTTCTCCAAACGAGTTTGAAATATTTTTCTTTTTTACGAGCTAGTTTTTTTACTATTATTTCTAAACATAGAAACATTTATTATTGAAAATATATTGGTTATTTTAGGATTAAAAATTTACAGGTTTGTACAACCCATGAATTTTTCATGGGGAAATTTTCCAGGGGGCTAAGTAAGGTCTAAAAATTTAGGCTTATATTTCTGTTTACTGTGTTTGGGGGTCACAGCTAACGGTGTTTTTGAAACTCGACTAGTTTTTTTTGCGGCACTAAAAAGTCTTAAAAAAATTCAAAACCATTGAAAAAATTTCTCCATGTGGGGTAGCTATCCCTTATGCCCGTCACTTGGTTTGTATGTATTTTATTTGAAACATTTTTCGTTCACAAAAATCAACCAAAATTCCAGTTCCACATGTTTATGATATATGGAAAAAAAATTTAAATTTATAGTGAATTGCTATTTTTTACTAATTTATAGAGCATTGAAAGGCGTCGCATTCTTGTGGACGATTCCCTACCTGAGCGAATAACGGCTAAACTGAAAAGCAAGGACACTGTCAACGACGAGGACAACAATAATCCGCACCGACGTACCTTACTCCCGATTCTGCGTTGCTACGGCTACGGCATGATTCGTGCTATCGATGCAGAGCGAAAGATTTTTTACGTGCTGACGCCGATTGAGCCGTCGTTGTTGAAATCGGTGAACGTTTTTGCGCTTGGGCACGAGCTTCAAGCAACCGCCATTCTTTTTGACTCAAAGGTATTATATTAATTTATTTTTTGAAATTTTATTTGGAATTTTTTCGAAATAGAAATTTTAAATATTATTGAAAGTTTGCTTTATGAAGATCGAATTTATTTAGGGAATTTTTTAAATATGAAGAAATTTTCACTTATCATAAGTTTATCACTTACCATAATAAATAACTTTTTGGTGTGCTTTTACTGTAGACGTAATTTTCAGTGCCTGGAACAAGCACCCTATTTGGTGGAGTTGGGTACGGAACGTCCACACAATCTTCAAAAACTTTACTCTCCATTGAAAAATGTCACCGGCGTTAAGCGGCTGATGGGCCGCAGCGGGGCGCTAGGTCATTCTTCGGGCCGCTTTTCGCAGGACCCGCGATTTCAGGATTGCACGATGACACGCAATCGCTCCAACTCGTGTGGTTACCCAACCAACGAGCGAGGTCGTAAAAGCGCGCGTCTGTCGGCGCCACATAGGTCTTGAATTCAAATATACAGAGCGCAGCTATAAAACGATCAACCAGAGTTTTTGCAATAGTAGCTTTTAAAAAATTAATAATAAATAACTGTTATGGCAGTTGGTTTTGAAATGGCCTTCTCAGGTGTTAATTGACGCGTCTGAAAAAAAGAAGCTGAAACTTTCTCGGGATTCCTCATTGGTATTTTAATACCAAACCGAATTATCCGATCTTAAAAGATCCCGAAAGTTTAGGATAACAAAAATTCGTTTTATTGCCGCATCCTGTGTATATTTAATTTCTATTGTTATATTGAGTGCATTCTTATTTGACCACATAATTCTAAAACCAAAAAAAGTGAGAGGGGTTTACCATCTTCAAAGTATTTTAGTAGACGTCTTGTTGAGTGTGAATCTGAGTTTTATTTTAAATTTAGAAATGAGTTTTACAAATCAAGTTTCGGGTCTATAGATGGTGATTGAGGTGAAAATATAATATTAGAGTGCTAAAAAGTTCTAATTTTATCTGTTAAAAAATTGTTGTTTGTTATTGTTTGTTGAATTCCATAAAGAATTTTATTTTTTCCAATGATTTCACAAAAATATTGAAAATGTTGATACATACATACATATAACAAACATATCTCAGGAAAGTTAATTAATATTTTTGAAAGTTCATATTAGAAAACGTTGCCGGTAATATACCTACAGATATTTTGTAAATTGTCTTTTTCATTGGCAAATTGTCTCAGGCGCATTACACTGTTTGTTTCCGTCGACAATAAAAAGTTTTGGTCGCGCTCCAGAAGTGCAAATACAGACGCGATAGGCGTCAATGGACGCGGTCAACGCCGGCGACGGGCTTATCGGCAGTGGGCGCCATTCGTTGCCGATAAATATTCGCCGCGAGGAGAGGCGCGCTGCGCCATCCTTCTAAATATGGGACTTCATTTTTGGAAACTCTTCACAACTCTTTCATTTACTTTTTTTCTTTCTATAATTCTTTTGCACCATTTCATTTTTTCTCTCGATGAATTTCTTTAAATAATCAATCAAATTTCAAATTAATTGAATTGCAATCAGTAAAAGTTTATTGTAAAACGTATGTCAAAGCTAAGTGATGGCTTCTTACTGATGTTTGAAAATATAGCGACGTTTTGGCTGTCGCGTTGAACGCGCGGGCATCCATGTGAATAGCTTCGTTACCGCGCAAATTTATGTTTTCTGCATCAATACGCAAATTCTCATTGATCGGCGCGCGAATCTAAGGCGTGTGTATAGTTATACTTATACATACATAGAAGCATTTATTGAATTTTTTTATGTATATTTTGAGTTCGGTCAAAAAGCAAAATCTTTGTCTATCTACCTTACTGGTGACCATCTGCTTTGCAGAAAGTTGGCGTATCCGTCGATCGACGGAGACGAGTGGATTATTGGCGTTGAAAAGTACTTTGCCATTGCTTCCGCTGATGACCTGAATTTAGGATGTTATATCTCACATAAATGACAATAATCACCTGAAACTCGTCGACATTTTCGAATCGACAGGAGCCCTCATGTAGCAGCATTCGTGTGGCATTCCCTTCTCCAGCCTCCATGACCACCTCAAAAAGAAACAATTTACAAGATTTAAAATGGAAATTAAAAAAAGCAAATGTAAATGCATTTATCTCCCATTCGTAACGTTTTCCGCCACCAAATGACGCCTACCCGTGAGCCGCGAAGCGTTAGCCGTTTATGGCGCAAGCCGATCACTTTGCCGGACTTGGTGACAATATGGCCCAGATCGATGGAGTTGGCGGCAAAATGGACAGCGGACTCCGTCTTGCCCGTCCGCTCATCCACGTAGGTATGGATTTTCAACGATCGCATGCCTTGAGTCGTCATTTGAAGCACTTTTATGAGGGTGATATTCAGCTGAAATTGAGTCATCCGGTATTAAAAATTTACAATTATGCAAAATATATTAATATATCTTTCTCCAAAATGCGACGATTCTCATGATTTTCATAACAAAAAGTCGCCAATTACAGTTATACAGTTAATAAACTACGTATCAAAACTCACCACTAGCAACAAAATAGCAAAAAAACTGAGCACGCCCAGCCAAATGATGAGCGCTATGAGTCGGCGATGTCGCAGGCCGGTGATTAGCAGCTCTTGCTCGGTGGGCTTTTGTCGACCGGCCGCGTAGCCGCTGTTGCCCATTGCGTCCACCGGCACCAACGCCATTGTTGTCGGAGGCGCGCCGGGCGGCGCGTTCGCCGTATAATAAGGCACTAGCGCGCCGTTGAATTCGTTAATCGCGCCGTCGTTAGTGTCGGAAGCGGCAGAGTCGACGCGCTGACGGCGCACATAGCGCGGACTGCTCATCCCGCGGGGCAATTAGCTGCGTTTAGCGCAATCTTAGCGACATAGTTTTTGAACTGCTATCAAATACGCCTATGAATGTTCATCATCATACAGTGACAGGTATTAAGCATAATGTACATGGGAATTCAAATTATTATGTTTACAAATTACTTTAAAATTCTTTGTAAATACATCAAAAATAAATACATACAATTCTTTGTAAATACATACAATTCTTTGTAAATACATACAATTCTTTGTAAATACATACAATTCTTTGTAAATACATACAATACACGGCTTTCACAAGAAAAACTTTGAAACCATTTTAAACTTATTCGATATTGGCAAATATTATGTGTTATGTTATCATAATGAGTATATCGCCTTTTTTTGCTTCATTGTTGCTATTTGATGTTTAAAAATTAACATAAACTATTTCACGAAAGTAAAATAAAATATCAAAGTGTCAATTAAGCAAGTGAGATAAAGGTATATGTATTTATGTAGTGTGGTTTTTGTGTATTTTGTGAGTGTGTGCGTGCAGTGTATGTATGTGTGTTCAACACACACACACACACACACACACACTTACATCATTTAGCAATCCCAACAGACAGATGTCAAACACAAATGTTGATGAAGATATTTTGTTCGGATAAAATCAAAAAGCAATTTTATAGCAATTTTATTCTTTCTTACATGATTTTTGGCATTGTTCTGACAAGTACAAATTGACGAAAGTCCTACGATTTTGCAATTAAACTTAAAGTTTCCAAGTGTGACTGCCGCTACACATTGCACGTGGATATCCATCGATGCTGAAGGCACTCACTGCACTCCAATTTGCAGCACCAAACAAATTTGCAGTCACATTTATAGGAAATCACCTCGTGAGAAACCTGAAGTGGGGGATTAGTTATAAATTACCCTTACACGGGAGAAAAGGGAGAGAAAGAGAGAGAAAGATAGAGAGAGAGTGGAGAGAGAGAAAGATACAAAAAGAGAGCTTACCGTATACTCTTGCCCACAACATAAATTGCTACAATCGCCTTCGGAATGCGTTTCGTTACGCCAACTGCAAACGCGCGGTGTCAGAGACCGCTTACGCGCCAATTTGCGGTTTGCATCACTTTGAACCTCGTAGCGCATCTGAGCGCATTCGTCCGGACTCTCCTCCGCGAACACCTACATATGCGTAATTAATTCATAAAATCAAGATTTTTCGAAGTTTTCTTTATGGATTCTTCAAGTACTAATCCCGCAAGCCCTACCAATTCCGTGCTTCGTGTCTGTGCCAGCTGAGTGGTACGATGAACGCGCTGTGCGCGCTCGTACTTTTCGGTGAGATGGCGCGCAACGGCGCGCAAGTCAGCCGCCTTCTTCCAGCAAGTCTTCTGCTGACAACTGCCGCTGACGCCGTGACATTTGCACGACGAGACCAATGTTCGCTTCACCGCCTTCAAGTTAAATGCAACTTTTATTATATTGAAATTCTTTGAACGGTTAACTTAAAAACTAGTTCTCGTTTAATTATAAAACATAAAATTTTAGCTAAACCCAAAAATATAATTCTTTAAAAAATAATAAAATAAATTTTAAGAATGAGCTTATATTATAAAGATAAAAATTTCAAAAAATAGAAAAATTCCGATACCAATCTGCCGGTTTTGAGATTGTGTTTCCCTAAACTTCGCAGAAACTTTCGGCTAATCGTGGGCAGTGCGTCGTCTTGGCGCGCGGAGCGTGCTTTGCCGGTGTGCGTCAAAAGTTTGCGCGACGTCGTCACGCCATACTGTACACCGTATGAACAACCACCCCATTCCCAATTCTCATGCGTCGCGCCCGAAAACAAATCGCGTTCCTCTAGAGCAGCGCGCCGGCGTGACGCTACAGGACGCGGCAGCGGCGAGCCATCATCGTCGGCTTCGAATTCGATGTGACGGTTGTAAAGCGCACCGTTGGCGCGCCGATTTGCACACTTGCATTCTTCCAGCCAGCCCTGAGCGCACGCGGTAGCGACACCCCACGCGGCGCCAGCCGCCGAAAGCGCCCAGAGGTAGGCGGATTCGCGGTTACCTAAAGAAAATGCAACATGTAAAAAACACCTTATACAAAAACAAAAAATTGCTCAAGCTAATGTACGGCGTACCATATTCCACCGCAGACGGTTCATGTAGTATGGTAGCCGCTGGACGTTTACAGTCCCACGGCTTAAACCTCATCTCCTCCCGGCACAGCTTCATTGCGTCCTTAACGCCCTCGTAGGCTACGATAGCCAGCGGTGGTTGTGTCCGGCAGGTGGATGGAAAATGACGATAACTGTGCAAATATTTAAGCTCTGTCGGACAAGCCTGGTTAAGGAAGTTAGCAATTAGTGATGAAAAATGTATTTTTATTAAAATTTCAGTTAATTAATGCAATATTTCAGCAAAATTAAATAATTAAATGCAATATTTAATTAACTTTCTTCGTTATCCGCGGTAGTATAGTGGTAAGTATCCGCGCCTGTCACGTGCGAGACCCGGGTTCGATTCCCGGCCGCGGAGTTTTCTTTTTAATCAACTTTTATATATGTACATACTTGTTCAGATTAATTTTTTATTAATTTAATTGTTTTATAAAAGAAAACACTTTTTATACTACTTTATCTATTTTTAATTGTCAAAAAAAAAACAATTTTTTTACTAATTATTACAAAAAATAAAAAAAAGAACTCCGCGGCCGGGAATCGAACCCGGGTCTCGCACGTGACAGGCGCGGATACTTACCACTATACTACCGCGGATACTTAGAAGAAGTTCCCGAAATATGCACATACATTTCACTTTGGCCTTCTTTTCTTGCGATAATTTTAACAGAAATTATGTAAAAAGAATTTGTACAGTAAAAATTCAAAATAAATACAATATACTTCAAACAGTTTTGTGGGAAATTTGGTGTACGCTATGGGCGTTATCGATGAAAACGTTTTGACGCAGCAATTAGCAGCTATTATAAATATAACAAAAAATATGTTGGAGATGGAAAAAATACTGTATTTCCTCCTCTTCCACTTTCGTTTGTCGTCGATATCGGCCGCGTCTTCAAAAATGAGCTCATTACAGTAATTTAGTCGACGTTGGACAATTGTTAAAGATTCCATTGAAATTATTACTTAAAATAAAATGATCACAGCGATTTTTAATACAGTAGGGAAATATGTATCTACAGTATGCACCATCTATTTTGCATTAATGGACGAGGAAGAATAATCGAAAAATTTGTAGTGAGTATGAATGCGTTCATCGTTGTTACTCCGTTGATTTGCCTTTTGCTATACCGATCCAGAAATGCCTTTCGCAGCTAAAACACACCTGTCACAGCACAAGGAATTAGTCCATTTTGGATTAAAATTAAATTCAAATTTTTTAAAAATTGAAAAAAAGGAATTCGTACCACCTTTAAGAAAGTGATATCGCAATTTTATGTGTTTTTTGAGTATTGAGACAAAACGCACATACACACATATATGTACACATATGTATTTTATTTGGGTTTAATTGAATTTGAAAAGAAGGCACAAAACAACAAAAATCACTCAACAAAAGCATGACAACAAAACGCACCAAAAAATCGTATTTTGCAAATGAATTTTTAATTAAAAAATTTTGTAAAGAAAATTTAATTTCAATCTTCTATTCTATTCTATTCTATTCTATTTTGTCCTTGTTGAAAATGCAATTTTGCAAAGTAACGCCGCACGTTGTGTGTTTACGGTAAAATAGGTCATTGGAATATGTGGTCGGCTAGCTACAGTATGCGGCGTACAGTCAAAAATGTTTGCATGTTCATTGTATATTGTTTTTTATGCAAATTAATGATGATTTTTTTACTTATTAAACAAGGTAGACTAGAACGTACCTTACAGTATACTAGGACGTACAGTATGCCAAAATTAAAAAAATCTTCACAATGTAGCACTTGCGGAGGTTATGTATAAAACTTATCGTAATCAAACTTCTTAGACGTATGTAGTTTCGCTTGTTTGGGCAAATTAAATAATAAAGATAATACGTATACGGTGACGAAAAATAAACAAACATAAACATGTATATATCAGGGGTAAGAAAATTTTCGATTTTCGAATTTCGATTTTCGGTGTTTTTTCCTTTCGATTTTCGATTTTCAAAATCACGAGGGCCTTTCGATTTTCGATTTTCGAAAAATGGGCCATTTTTTCGAAANTTTCTTTCCTATGGCCTCAAGCCCGGAATATATTTTCTGATTTTGTTAAAAATTATATTATGAATTTTAAACATTTAAAATGAACATTTTGATGAATTTAAATTTTTTTTTAAATTTTTTTTGGTGATTTTTCTCTTTCGATTTTCGATTTTCGAAATTTCATTTTTGAAATTTTCGATTTTCGAAATCACGAGGGTGTTTCGATTTTCGAAATCTCAAATTCATTTTCGACTCATCCCTGGTATATATCAGGGATGAGTCGAAAATGAATTTGAGATTTCGAAAATCGAAAATCGAAAGACCCTCGTGATTTCGAAAATGGAAAATCGAAAATTTCAAAAATCAAATTTCGAAAATCGAAAATCGAAAGAAAATTTTTCTCGAAAATCGAAAATTTCAAAAGAAAAATGTCCGGAGCATTTTATTAAAAAAAATTTTTTCACAGATAGCTGTTTTCTCCCTACGTTCACCTATGTGTTGAATCGCAACAGAACGGGCCCTCATTCTGTTGGTGATGAAATGGATTTTTCGAGAATTTTCATTTTAAATGTTTAAAATTCATAATATAATTTTTAACAAAATCAGAAAATATATTCCGGGCTTGAGGCCATAGGAAAGAAACTCCGAAGGGCGGTTTTTTAATTTTAATTGAATTTTTTATTTTCGACCCAACCATTTTTTGCCAGAAAATCATGTACAATTTCATGTAATTCATTGCGAGATTTAAGATTAAAGAAATTTGAAATAACTTTGACAAAAATGCACCAAAACAAATGCCATTTTCGAAAAAATTTTCGAAAAAATGGCCCATTTTTCGAAAATCGAAAATCGAAAGGCCCTCGTGATTTTGAAAATCGAAAATCGAAAGGAAAAAACACCGAAAATCGAAATTCGAAAATCGAAAATTTTCTTACCCCTGGTATATATGTATGTAGAGAGCGAGAGAGAGCGAGAGAGAGAAAGGGAGAGATAAGAATACATAGAAATATGTAGTGTTCTGCGATAGAAAACAGCACGAAAAAACCTGCATATGATGTAATTACAACTACGATAACTATGCACACCGACATTTGCGGACGAAATAATTTTTAAAAATTTCCAGTTTTTTAAATCAATGAAATGTTATTTCGGCTCCGGTTCTTGTCGTTTATCGGGGCATGAAAAAAAATTGTCGGTAGTTTTTAAGGTTTTCTGAGACGGGAACTTCGAATAATGTTTTTACTGATTTTGTACAGTTTTTAACATTTTCACTTAGGGTAGCGTATAGCGACCCCCCCCCCACACGTGTACAATTAGGGGAGGGGTAAGAAGGATAATAGCAGCCTAACTCGCGATTTTAACGTTTT
>SAUE01000004.1:130733-143663 GCA_009724625.1 Deladenus siricidicola
TGTGTGTGTGTGTGTGTGTGTGTGTGTGTGTGTGTGTGTGTGTGTGTGTGTGTGTGTGTGTGTGTGTGTGTGCAAAGTGTATGTGTGTGGTGTGCAAAATACGTACCCTCTGTACGATTTCCTGGCACTGCATCGAGGCAAGTGTGCCGCCGTCGCAAAAGTCGTTCGTGTGCTTTGTGCTTTTAAAGGTCCCGTTATCGTGCTGCACAAAGTTCTGTGTGAGAGAGATTCGTTGAGGTTGAGTTATTTTATTACACGAATACATACATATTACGTTATTCGATTCTATTACACTTAGGATTTTGTGACATCTATGTTAGAGGTTGTTAGAGGTGTGCCAAACTGGAAAAATTTGCTCAAAAAAACTTTCAAGCGCTCGAGGGGACAAAACTAAAGATGCTTTCGAACAGCTCTTGACAATTTAACTAATAAAACCAAAAATTAGTGCTCTCTCAGCCACAACGGCCACAACATAGTCTTTGTCTACCAGGAAGCGCGAGGGTCTCGTGACCAAATTGGCTGCTAGCCGTCCCGTTGATCGTCCTTTTTTCCCACTAATTGCGATTCAAACTCGAGCCGAAATCTCCAGACCGATACCGAATCCAAGAATTCGGCACACCTCTACTTATGGTATATACACATATACTATATAAAAAGGACCTGTATACACAAATCACTTTTCTTCAATCAACAGTACATAAACGTATTATCCGCTTAATCACGTCTTAGAGCACGTATACGTATTGGCTAATCTGTAAACCAAAAAAAAAATTTATGAAAAATTTCCACCTCGGTTTGGCGTCGTTCGCGTGCTTGAAATTGTTCATACGTGCCGGGAATGTCTTGCATTGCGCCCGCCGCCGCCGCCGCCACCTCGTCGCTCAGCGCACGCGTCGCGTACGCGGAGTTTACGCGTTCCGTTTTCGATTTGCTTAGTGACGGTCGCGGCAGTTTGTAGTGACGCAAATTCTCCGCCGCATGCTTCACTGTGCCTCTACTACCATTGTAGTTTTGCTGAGCGGCTACCGTAGCCGGCTCGACGAAAGCGGTGGATGCGCCGGCTACCGTAATCGGCAATTCAATAGTTGGCGCACGATAATTGGTCTCTCGAGTGCCGCTGATGTTCGCCACGTAGTAGTTGTACGGTGGCGGCTGTCGTGGATGGTGACTACGGTGCTGGTCGACGACGCTGTAGTGATGTGGATGATTGCTGCGATTATTTTGTGGATTCAACTGCAGCACATTCACGTCCTCGTAGTTGGCGGGATCGTAGGCGCCGACAATGTGCACACTGCCTTTCGCGTATTTTTCGGAATTAGACGCGAAATTCTGAGGCGGCAAAATACTAGCCGCGTCGCGCTTCGGCCGATGAATGACTGTCTCCGCCTCCTCCGCGGATGGCCGACGATAGAATGAGGATAAGCGGGAATCGAATTCAATGTGATTTTTCATCGTATGTATTATATCATTCACCGACAATTCTCATTCTCATTCCTTCCGATTCTCATCCGTTTGTCAATTGTTCGCTTGGCGCAAATTCCATTGTTGTTGTGATATCAGCACAGTTTTCATACGATTGTAGGAAGAAGATTATTTCATGAATGAGTTTAGTCGATGAATGAGTTTGTATTGTTTAAAAAATTATTTGACAACTACCACTGTACGCATATCACTGTATAGTATTATATGTATGTAGTAATACGTATATGTGTGATAATGATCAGACTATAATATTATATTATAATCGCACATGCTTGCATTCCTCGATGACATTTTTTCGATGACAATTTTTCGATGACAATTTGCAGGGTTTCTAAACATCAAACAACAATATGTATGTATTTATGAATGCAAAGTGTAATTTTGCCAACTATTATATGTATAATACAACGTATTGAATAGTACTACTGTCATAGAATACAAAAGTTTTAACTTACTGTTACCGTATTTGCATTACCGGGGACATGTGGCTACAGCCAACGCATGGCTACAGTAACAAACCACGTGGTTACCGTACCCAAAACACATGGCTAAAGTAACCTCTATTTGTTACAGCAATAGTGTAGTTGTGTATTACCATACTACATATGTATCAAATTTTTGAAGATATTCAGCTAAATCAAAAAAAGCAAAATTCAGGAGCAAAAATCATAGAAAAAAGATGTTGGGAGAGAATTGGGATTTAAAAAAAAGGAGAATTTGCGGATTAGTCGACGACAACACAGCGAAACGAATGGTTTGTATTGTATCTGCGCTCTATCTACGTAGATAGCGTTTGTTACAATTTTAAAGCGAATTTTTTCCTTTTTTGGCAGAAAAGTCGTTGGCTTCAGCACTTTCACATTTTAAATAGTTTTTTTTATGAAATTAAATCATATTTTCTCCTGCGTTAGTGATGCAGTAGGGAATTTGCATAATTAAGAAAAAATTAATAAACTCATATTTATGTACTGAAAATCAATTTATATATTTTTATTCGATGATAAGTATTGATAATTCAATAAAACTTTTTTTTTGTTTTTCGCGAGGGTTGGGCGAAAGAAAAAAAAATTTAAATTCGGATTTCTGGAATTCCGAATTTCATTTTTTTTCATTTTTTTGGAAAAATTTCCGGATTCCACCGACTCGCCGGGGATAATTGGGAATTCCGAGGCTCAAAATGGCCTAAATTTCGGAATTCGGAATTCCGCTCAACCCTGTTTTGCATATTCCCAGAATCTGAACTTTTTCCAAAAACATTTTTGGCACTTAACTCACTACCGTAACACACATCGATCCACGCCGATATTGTATGTAAAGCCGAGAGTCCAGATATTTTTTTGAATCAATTATGTACGTTAAAATATAATTAAAGCTGAAAAGGTCAGGTTGAAATACTTTTAAAAATTTGAATGGAGATCACAATTTGAAAACAAATCCTTCAAGGAAGTGAAAATTTTTGGAGAAAAAAATCTTTAAGATTTCCGAAAACATATGTGTGTATGTGTGAGTGAAAATGTAACTTTTAAGGGGTTTTGCGCAACGTTCGATCAAAAACAATCGTCTCAAACAACAACGATCAACTTCACGCCATTTTGTTGTCGGTTTTGTTGTCGGCGGCAGTTTTGTTGTTGTTGTTGTTGTTGTTGTTGTTCTCGGTTTTGAGTGTGAATAACACCCCCCCCCCACACGCATTATTACCTTCTCCCTGTGTGAGATGTGCTTTGAAATTTTAGTAAAAGTGGAGAGGTGTGCATTTAATTGCGTTTTAAACGGACGGAGACAATTGAAAATGCAAATATGTATTTGCACATATGTATATGTATGTACACGAAGACTACATATACATACATGTGTCTGTGCTAGATGTGGAAGTTTCAAATACAAATTCCTTTTGTCAAAACCTCACAAAATACGCGAGAAAAATTGCGCTTTAAGTGAATGGAATCCGATTGATTTTGAATTTGAATAATTTTTTGTATATTTTATTTGTATATTTTTTTCCATTTTAGAGCAAATCATTTCACAAAAGATTTAGGGAAACGAAGAAATGTATCTCAAATACGAAAATTTTTGTGGAATTTCAAAATTGTATACATATTATATATACTATGTATGTATAAAACCCATTTTTCTTGTCATATTATACATTTTTATTTTTTAATGAGTCTTGTATTTTTCTCTGTATACCCACTCTGTCCTGTTTTATTTATTTCTCATTATTTTGTTTTTTCTCACAGCTCTCTTTCCCTCCTTTATCTCCCTTGATATCTCCCTTTATCTCCCTTGATCTCTCTCTCTCTTCTCTCTCTTCTCTCTCTTCTATCTCTCTATATGTATCTCTATCTCTCTCCATATCTTTCTCTTTCATTATTGTTATTACTTTTCTTTTCCTTTTCATTTATAAATTAAACAGAATTCTCAACAGAAACTATATCTGGAATAATTCATAAAAAATTTATTTTAAAGCATTTATTATATCACATTCAATATTTTCATCTGACAATCTGCAACTAGTCGGAGGTTTTGGCGTTGGCGCTTTCGATTTTGCTGTTCATATACCCGCGTAAGAGCTTCATCGGTCGATTCGGAAAGCATCTTCTCTAAACCCAAAACGCCATTTACATATGTAATGTAATCGAAAAAATATCGAGTCATTGCGAAAAGTTAAATGCGTTTCAAATATTCCGAAAATATAACAAATATCTCCGCATAGGGTTGGCACAATAATCTACGGTAATCGGGAGCTTTGACTTGAATCCACGGATGAATCCAAACAAATTCGGATTCAACAAAATCGGGATTCAAGTGGAATCCCGAATTTGGTTTTTCACGGATTCTGAAAATGTATTTTTTACTAGCAGTTCCTCTGCAAGTTCCTCTGCAAATAAAATTTTTTTCAAAATCCATGAAAAACCAAAGTCGGGATTCCACTTGAATACATCGTTGCCAGCGTTCCACGTAAGCCTGAAATGAATACGGATTTGTTTGGATTCATTTGCGGATTCAAGACAAAACACTAACGACAATTCTAAGTGGATCTGCGATATTTTGTTAGCAAAGCGCAAAAATATTCCTCAACAATCAATGCAATGTATACAAATTTATATCTATTCACCAGCACTAGCGAAAATTTTAATCCCAAAAATGTACCTGCAAATCCATAATCTCTTCGGCCAGCCGCTCCACGTTGTTCATGGGCGTGGTGATCGCGGGCGTGGAACCGTGGCATTTGCGGATGTGTTTCACCACCGCGCAGCTCTCATAACTGCCGAAACCGTCACCGAACGGGCACTCGTAGAGATGGTGGCTGAGATGCTTTTGGGCGATGTGTCTGCCCGGATACCTCGACTCCTCCCTTAAAATTCGTAATTGTTAGAAAAATAAAAATACACGAAAACAAATTTGAAATGCCGAAAATCGAAAGAACCTCTCGATTCCGAAAATTTCAGAAAATTATTTCCGAAAATCGAAAAAAAACTTTTGGCGACTTTTATATATATGTATATGTAGGTCGAAAACCAATTTTTTAATACCTTAAAAGTAAAAAAATCCGAAAATTTTTTGGAAAATGGCCAAAATTCTGAAAATGGAAAGACTATCAATTCTAAAAGTCGACAGACACGAAAAAAAAATTCTGAAAATTGGAAAATACACTACATACATGATGATGGGATGGTCAGAAAAAGATCCGCGAATGGACGAAAAATCAGCAATGTGTAAAGGAAAAATATATAAATAGTTATGTAAAAACCGCAAAAATTTAAAAATAAATTTTAATTCATATAAAAATTATATGTTCTATTGAAAAATTTACCAGCACACGTGACATATACGATCGTTCGCCGACAATTGCGTGCCGGAGGGCGGCGCTACCGCCTGCGTCATACGATAAGTATTTCGCACCGGCGGCTTCTCGCTACTCGTCACCGATTGCTGCTGCGGCGCGACGGCGATATTCGGTCGGCTTGACGCGTTGCACTTCGACGCGTCCGGCCTTCCGTTTGAGGTAGAGGCCGCCGCCACCTCGGAGTTGGCGAGCGCGGCCAGCTGACTCCAGTCGATTTGGAAGAGCGACGTTGAGGGCGTACTCGCCTTCTGACGGCCTTCCGCCGACGGCGAAGCGTCGTGGCCGTATGTGGTGGAGGTCGCTTTGCTGGCTTCCTCCGATGCCTGACTTGGACTGAGTCCCGAGGAATTTGCGCTGGGAAATCTTTCGTATCTTTTGTTAAGGCAAAATTTCTTTGCTGCTTGCCCGTTCTGTTGTGGGCCTTGTTTGCGTTTGTTGTTGTTCGTGGTGAATGAGCTGTTGTTGTTATTGTTGTTATGTTCACCGTAATCTTCATCTTCGCCACAGTCTTCGAGAGGATTCTCGCTCTGGACGCGGTCCGCGCCGTTGTGGTTAAGTCTTCGGATTTTTTGGAGAAACTCTTCGAGACAAGCGCCCAAACTTCTCGACCCATGCTCGAGTATATGATATCCGTTAGTGTTACGTTCCTGCGCCTCGATTGGTTCGTCCGTACCGCATTCCTCAAGCTCATTTCCGCACGCAAAACTGTCGGCGGGAACAAAACCGTCGCTGGACGAGTTACTGTATCTGCCAGTGGGACTATCCCCGAGGAACCACGAAGTTAGCTTCTTCTGCTTCCAGTCGGGAAAACAGCGCTGATTCCACATCTAGAAAAATCCGCCAATATATAATGAACTTTTTATAGATAATATCGTCCGTATTCGAGCCAAAACATTACATAGTTAAAGAGACCATTTACAAAATATTATTTAAAAAAATTAAATTAAAAAAAATTAAAAATGAGCAATGGCTTATTTATCATTGATTGAGTGATAATGTAATGTGTTTACGTAAAATGTATGTAATTTATAAATACATGGCAGAGGTGGCAACTCTTGAAAATTTCTAGACCCCTTAAAAGCAGAAAAAATGTTTTTAATCTATCTACACGTCTAGATAAATCCTCTACTCTCGTAATTGTACTCTACAAGTAATTTGTAATTGTTACTTACAAATAATTGTTACTCAAGTATGAACTTGCCTGAATCGAGTGCTTGTGCTTCTCTTCGTTGCTAATGGCGCGCGCGTCAGCGCTGTGCAAATGCTGCGAGGCGCAATGCTTTCGCAATTCCCAAATGGAGTTCGAGTTTGTGTAGTCGCAGCTGGAGCACTGAAAGAGGTCCTTTTGCCTTAAGTGAATCATGTACACGTGCCGTTGGCGAGCAGTTGAGCAAATGTTGATTTTGCAAATCTGAAATTTTTCATTGAAATTTGGCATCAAAAAATGAAGAAGAAGAAGAAGGCCGACATATTTCAGATTTTATGGAAATAAATATTATACACATGTATTACTTAATAATTTTTAAAAAATCTCAAAAATACATAATTCATGTATAAGTATTACATAGTTTGAGCCATAAGTTTTTACTATTAAAATTGTCATTTTTTAAGTTTGTATCGAGAATTAAAAGAAATGTTATATTCTATTTTTTTTAATAATAATAATAATAATAATTTATTTACGTAAACGCAACAATAGTAACAATAACATTTTGTGATAACAGTAAATGAGAAACAAATAAAACGGCACGCCGAAATTAAAGCAACTTTATCTTATTAACCGGCTTTCAAAAACATTACAAATATTGCGGTCATTGTAATGTGTAGCTGGCCTCGTTATCGTTCGTTAATCAAAAGTTGTATTCCTTGGAGCAATGTCAGGCCTACACCAAGTGCGTAATTTCATTTCTGACCAGTTCAGGCTTAACAGCACTTTATCGGACAACCTTTGGCAGTTACTGGCAAGTCAGTCAGCCCATACCAGATATTTTGTATTTTTGGCCTCAATAGAGCTAGAGTTTTTTTAAAGCAAACACATTAATTCCTATTTATGTATCCTATTTTATAAAAACTTTAAATTTTTTTAAATTTTTTACCTGACATTCCGTCTTCCGAATGGCTTTCGATTCGATTAAAGCACCGGCGGCTTGTTGCTGAAAGAAGTCGGTGTTCTCCGACGAATCCTCTTCGGCCGTTGACGTTTCGTCGAAGGCTTTCGAAGTAGCTTGAACTTCGTTTGATCCACAATTAAGCAATTTTTCGCCGAAAATCGAGTTTAGCGGATTGAAATTGAAGAGATCGTGCAGCTAAAATTTTTTTAAATAATAAATATTATTAGATTAGTTTATATTTGTAAGCATACCGTCGGACTTTTTCGCTTGTCCTCCAAGTTCATGCCGAAGGCGCGATTGGTGCTGAGTGTGGAGGCTAGAAAACTTTGCAGAAACTTAGACGACGACAAACCGCGTCGCAAATCGCTTAAATTACTGGCGGATTTTGTCGTCGCTTCGCGATTGGCCATCAGCGAATGACGCGTGTCCTCGCCGATTGTCGCTGCGCTGTAGTCGACGTTGGCCAGTAGCCAGAAGTGGGTGGCGTCCGTGAGGTCGGGCTCGAGAAGTGCACGCGCCACGTATTTCGCGTGGAATTCCACCAAATGTTCGCGTAAGTCCGCGCCCGCAGCAAAACATTTTTCGTCAATTTCAGCGGCTAACTCGGTTTTCGCCGCGTCATTCTCAGCCAGGCTGTTGAGCTCAAGCACGCACACCTCACATGATATTAACATGATTTTTTGGAATAATTTAGTTATAATGATTTTTTGTAGAATGACGAGAGTGGATGCGAATATCCTATAGCTAATTACATATAATTAAGATCTTCGACTTTTTTTTCCGACCGACTAAAAACAGATAAAGATGAGACTTAGTTTCTGCTGTTTCGGATACGTAGCTGCTGCTGCTGCTGTTGCGTTTGCCAGCAGATAAATAATAGAAAATATGCCAAAGCAAATGCCTCCTTGGCCACCGTCGTCGACAGCTTAGCTTATTGAAATTGTTTGCTGTTTTCTAAAATTGTTCTTAGCAACTCCAAAAAAAACCAACTCGAATAACGACACACTTTTTGTGCTGCTGCTATAGCTGCTATATGCACTGCATATGTGTAGTAGCAGCACCACCACGCTTATTGCTTACTTTTACTATTGCTGCTGCTGTTGTTGCTGATGTTATTGCTGCTGCTGCTGCTGCTGTTGTGGCGGCGGCTGCTGCTGCTGTTATTATTGTTGTTGTTGCTGTGCTGCTGCTGCTGTTGCTGCTGCTGTTGTTGATGATGAGCGCCCCCTCCCTTCCATATTACCTCCTGCTCCATTTCATGCCATCTTCCTCCTTGTTTGTTATTTGGCTGCTGCTGCTGTTGTTGTTGTTATTATTGTTGTTGTTGCTGCTGCGCCTTTATTCAATTCAAAAATTTCAGCATGCAGCTGTGTTGTCGATGACGACGATTTTGCTGGTGTTCGTGGTTATATCTGTTGATAATACTCATTCCATTACTATCCACATTACTACAATTATGCTTTTACCACCGCAAACAACTTCTAAATTGTTGCCGCCGAGCGCTGTTGTTGTAGCTGTTACTCTAAATAGAGCAGCAATAACAGCCACAACAGAAATGTCAGCAACCACACAACAAAAGCAAGGAAGATGAAAAAACCACCAAGTGGCAAATTGTATACACAGCAAGAGCAGCAGCAGCGCCTCGATAATGTTGAGATGATGAGCTGGTATTGCTGCTGTTGCTGCCGCTGCTCTTCTCATTTTGCTATGTTCATGAAGTTGCTGTGACGTTGCTGCTGTAGTACACTATCGATGCTGTTGTTGATGTTGTGGTTTTGTTATTGCCAGCTGGTGATTTTTATTTCAATCACTGTAGCTGCTATTTACTTTTTTTGTTTCAGACCATTACCACCGTGTATTCGCTTGAGTTTTTTTTCATCTCATTTTCGTCTTGAAATGTTATTGCCATGTGTATAAATGCCATAGTTTGAATCGTTGTGTACATCAGCATCACTATTGTTGACCAGACACCACCCACCTTTAAATGTCAAATTTATGAAAATTGTGGAATAAAATGCATATGCACACTGTGTATAAATAGAAAAAAGTTAATATGTTAATTTCTTGTTTATCATACTGTTTTCATATTTTCAACTTGAATCAGGAAGTACTGATTCATTTTAAAAACCCTAAACCAAATTTATTTTCGAACTTGGCCTTGAAAACATTGCCCAGTATGCGCTGATTTTTAATCTAAAGATATTGATTCAATAAATATGAAAGGAAAATTTTTTAATACTTTAATTTCAATAAATTTTTCCACTTGGGGTTTCTTCCTCCCCTTACGAAAAAAATCATCGCGATGCCACTACATACATATGTGTGTGTTGTTGAAGAATTATTTGCTGTTGAAAAAAAGAACAAAAAGTTTACTATCAAATAACATTATGTGCTGGTTAGTCGTTCTTGAAAATATTTGGTCTTACAACGAATACATTTGTTTTATTTTTTATTTTGGCCGATCAGCCAGCTTTTTTTCTCTCTAGAAATTTCGAACAAGCTATTTTTTGAGGTAACAATTGTTGGTCACATTTTTTTCACTTACGATTTTATGACGAAATTCGAAAAAAATGGACCAGCAAAATTCATGTAATGTTGGAGACGGGTTACCAGCTATATAAGTAGCCGAAGTTTTAGTGTAAAAATTTACAATGTGATATTGCTAGTGAAAACTTTAGTTTACGATTCATTTTGTAGATAATTTTTCACTATGGTCCGCAGGCGTTCAGCTTCTCCGCGTCCTAGCGCTCCTGTTCGAAGTGCGCGGTCTTCGCCCGTTCCCAGTCGTGCTGCGCCTACCGCCGGCGCAAGTGGAACTACGACGGCACCACCCCCGTCCGGAGGCGGTGGATTTATGTCACAAATGGCGGCAACAGCCGGCGGTGTAGCCATCGGCTCGACTGTTGGGCATGCATTGGTAAATAAGTTATTCAATAGTATGTGCGTACAGCCGATTGTTTTTGCTAAAGTCGGCGAATAGTGAATCAAACAAATTTTCTACTATTGCCAACGAATTCTGGTTTTACTTCATGCGTTGATTTCGAATTTGAAAGAATTTTTTGCCATACTCAACTCTCCGATGAGATACAAATAAGCAGTTTAAAAAAAACTACGGGAGACCAAGGAACTTTTTTTAAAGCTTAGGCTAGTTTTATGCTATTTAAATAAGTTTTCAAACTTTTTTTTCTTTCGAAAATAAAAAAAAATTTTAGATTCTTAATCAGCGCATCAAATATAACTGGATTGTGTTGACAAAAGTAGAAACATTTAGTCACTATTCACAGTAAACTCTGATTTTTTATATTCATCACTTTAAAATACATTATTGAATTTGTGATATAAAAATTTGGAAATTTTGTGATGATTTATAATTTCCAGGGTAACATGTTCTCGGGCGGTCGTGATGCTGAACCGGCCGCAGCTGCCGTCCCCTACGAAGGCGAACAAGGCCCACCGCAGAAGCAATTGACTACGCCGTGCGAGTTCGAGTGGCAACAATTCTTGGAATGGTGAATCATTATTTCTTAATTTTCAAATATTCACCTAAATTAATAGGTTTTTTTATTTATTTTTCAAAATTGTAATAATATTTTTTATGGTGTTGAAGACTTTTGAGTTAATAATTTATTTTCTCCAACATTTTGTCCTGTTATTATGATTATGAAGGAAGGAATTCTCCAATTCAATGAAAATTGGGTACTTTTGTAATTTATCGACCCGCAAATACGATTCCCCCACACCCGGGTGTTATCTGACTTTTTGGTTAATTTCAATAAATAGAAAAGTTGTCATAAAACGTTCGATTTCAGTGCGCAAAGACAGTCGGACGTCGGCGTTTGTCAGAGTTTCAACGATATTTTCAAGAATTGCCAGGCTCGCTTCGGCTCTCGCTAAAATTGACGTGCAGACATTTCTTCTTGTTGGATGAGTTCCGTACAAAAATATCAAAACTTTTGTTATTGAATGAATGTAACTTTGTAGGCTATCATTTCGAAAAGATCAATAAAAAGTTATTGGCATAATATTCGGTCACTTTTTTATTGTTATTATGCGCATATTTACTTTGTACGCGTGTGGTGTATATCAGAGCTGGACGGAAGTAAAAAATTCTCGGAATTACCTTTTTTTTCAATTACTTGCCTTTTTTGCTTGCACAATTTTTGATTAAAAAATCATGTATATGGGAAAGTTAGATTTTGGTGTAATTTCTGGAAAATTTCAAGGCTTAATTTTTTTCGAAAAGCGCAAAATTCGGAATTCTGCCAAACCCTTGTTCAGCTCCTTGAAGCCAATAAGATTTCAGTAATTTTCTACGCCACTTGGGGATAGGCACGCACGGGTGGAATTGAAAGTGTAATTAGGTGTTTATCTGCATTAAAATTACAATTTTAATAACTTGGAGAACATTTCGAGGTGAAACATTTTTTTTGTGGTCAAATGTTTTGCATAAAATTGGTTTTTGCTCGTTCGATTCGTCGAAAAAATTAATGGCAAAGCCCCCAATACTAAGATAGACTAAATAGCCGCAGAATTAACTAGAAAATTTGATAATTTTCGTGTTTATTCCACTCCCTTGAAACCATTGAATTTTATGGTTTTGCCTCCACCAAACGGTTTTTTCAGAATTCAAGCTAAAATTCAATTTAAATTGACTAAAATTGGAGCGTCCATTTTCAATTGGCCAACCAACTTTTTTTTTGTTTAATTTTCGAAATTTTGTCAATGAAATGAGAAATTATCAATGTTCGGTCTTTCAATAAAGGCGCACGTGAGTGAGTGCACTCAATTCTCTCATTTTCGCAGTATGCACATTTTCCCTTCTTTCACGTCAATTTCTCTTTGTTGGGGCGAGCAAAATTTTCCGTTAACGTGTGAAGAAAAATTAGATCACAGCATCAACCAATAGAAATTTATACTGGCTGGTGTAATTTTTGATATTTCTTATCCGATTGTGGGAGAAATAGTTATTAGAAATACATATTATGTCCATAATCTTTGCTTTTTGCCATTTAACGAAGCAGAAGTTGTTGCAAACTCTCCTATATTTCTTTTTTATTAGCGAGGTTGAGTTATTTACTGAAAATTATAATTTATTATCTTAGTCAGTAGTTCGACTTCACTCTATTTCGTCTTCTCCCAACTTATCGACATAAATCATCAAGATGTCGAGCGTGGGCTTCATAGGGCTGGGATGTATGGGCGCACATATGGTGAAGCATCTCATTCGTAACGGTGTGAAGATCGTCGTCTACGACATCAACAAGGCTGCTCTCCAACAGTTCGCCTCACCGGCGGTCACGGTCGGCACGAGTGCGGCGGACGTCGCCGCTCAATGCGACCGTATCATCACAATGTTGCCGGAAGGGACGGATGTCTACGGCACTTATACGCAGAAGAAAGGCATTTTGGAGTAAGTTATACAGGGTGACCAGAAAAAACCCGGACAAGTGTTTTTATCAATAATTTATTAATAAATGAAAATTCCATAAA
>SAUE01000004.1:144257-161047 GCA_009724625.1 Deladenus siricidicola
ATTTATTACGGTACAATACTTTCGTGTTAGGATGAATTATATTTTGTCCGGGTTTTTTCTGGTCACCCTGTACATCGTATACAGTTGGAATTTTTATTTTTTACGCGAGTAATGGGTCGAAATTTAAACAAAAAATTCTAATGTTTGGCATTTTGCTGTTTTCAATGATTTACGCGCGAACAATTAATTTTTAATTAAATTAAAATGAAAAATTAAATTACGTTTTAGAACGCTAAAGCCAAATTCCGTGTGTCTCGACAGTAGTACGATAGATCAGCCAACGTCGATTCAAATTTCGCAGCTTGTAGAGCAAAAGCAATCTTCGTTTTTGGACGCACCCGTTTCCGGTGGTGTTGTTGGTCGGTTTGAATTGAAAAATAATTTGAAAATTTCGACAAAATTTGAAGAAGAAAAAAGACTTGTTCATAGTATTTTATACTCATGCTAGGGTTTTGGACCCTCTCCCATCGCGCCGAACGGGTTCAAAAATAGGAAACAATTGTGCGATAAAATGTCCAAAAAGTGGACCAAAAGTGGAAAAATAACGGAAAATATATTAAAAAAAAGCGAGAAAAAAGCCTGTTTTAGGAAAATTTTGTTTTAGGCGCCGAAAATGGTACGTTGACGTTCATGGTTGGTGGAAAAGAGGAGTCTTTCCATAAGGTCAGCTCGCTTTTCGAACATATGGGCAAGAACGCCGTCCACTGCGGCAAGAATGGCAATGGTCTTGCGGCGAAAATTTGCAATAATATGCTTCTGGGCGTTCAAATGATCGGCGTCGCGGAGACGATGAACCTCGGCGTGAAGTACGCGATTTTTTATTTTTTTACGCTCTAAGCTTACATCTTGAAGAGTTTGAAACCCTTTGGTCAATGGTCGTCCCAGGAGGGCTGGATTGGATATCTCACACGGATAAATTTATTGCAAGAATTTTTAAACTATTTAGCGCCAAAATAAAGAAATCGTTTCAAAAACACTCCCGATCTTTGTAAAAATAGTAAATATGAGTTTTTAATATGTTTGGCTCTTACGCCCTATGGATGGCAAATTTCGGGGCCCGTCACTGCATGAGGTGATTGAAATAAAATTTTATTTATTTTATGTCAAAAATTTTACCCATTAGAAGTAAAATTACGTTGAAAATTAATTTTTTACAGGATGGGGCTGGATGCTCATACGCTAGCCGGCATCATTAACACGAGCACTGGCCGCTGCTGGAGTAGTGATACCTATAATCCTGTAAGCAATTCTCAAAATTTATGTTACTTTTTTCTCAATTATTTTGTGCCGAAAGAATGTGTTTGAATTTTTTTAATGTTTTATTTTATTTTTTAAATATTTAAATGTTTCTGAAATAATTTTTAATGTGAAATTTATCGAACGTTCCAAATATAGGATTATGGTATTTAAAAAATTTAGGTTCCTGGAATTATTGAGGGAACGCCACCGTCAAACAATTACGAAGGAGGTTTTCGTGTCTCGCTTATCAACAAAGTAATTTTTTCAAATTTTTTTGTTTCTTTAAACATTTTTACTTTTTTTATGTTTTCGATTATTTAATAATGGGTGGCAGACCTTCTTCCAAAAATTTTTTGCGCCTTTTCCTTCGACCAAAGACTACGAAAGCTCTCAAAATTCAAACAGCTTTGGTCGGGGGCAAAACTGACAATGTTTTTGGAATGCTCCCGACGGCTGTAAAAGTTTGTTTTAAAAAAGAAAAAAATTGTTTTGAAAATTTTTATTACTAACCCCTCCAATTAAAAATTTGCCAAATCTCTACGTCTCTACGCTCTTCTTTCCTAATTAGGAATAAATTTTTGAAATTGTTAGGTCGAAGAAAAAGTTTTTTGTTAATGTTTAAGTAAAGTTTCTAACGAAGCGAAAATCATTCTATGCCCTAATATTTACAAAACATTTTAAGAAAGTCGAAATGTTATTCCCTAATATAAATATTCTGCCGTAATATGTATGTAAAAATTGTTTTGTTTATTGCCCTTTTCACTTTCAATTTAAGGACTTGGGACTCGCTGAGGCGTCCTCCACGCAAGTGAAAGCACCGATTTTTATGGGCGCTCTGGCACACCAGATCTATCAAATGCTCAACAAAGACCCGCACTACGGCACGAAGGACTTCGGCGTGATCTACAAGTTTTTGAAAGAGAATTAGGCTGAAAACAGTTATTTATTTTTGGAATTTACGGGCCTATATAGCTGTACTAGAATTTTCCTTCTTTTTTCTATCATGTAAGTCTGTAATTTCTATTTTGTGCTATTGTTGGTGAATAATGAAGATTTGTATATGTAACTTTCATATAGTAATTTTCCTCTGATAAATAATTATTTTATGAATTGTTTTGGACACCTAAAATGTTAGTAATAAACTTTTTATTTATTATTTATAGAGTGCTGGACATAATTATGAGTCCACCCAAATTTTTTTTTCAAATTTAATTTTTTTCTGAGTGAATACGTATATTTTTATTTTTTTATATAAAATTAGTAATTTACAATGTTTTGTATGATTTTGTAAAGTTTCAGCTCAATTCGTCGCAAATTGTCTGAAAAATGTTTGGGGGAAACAATTCTTTGATTTTTTGTGTGTTTGCAACTTGGACATAATTATGAGTCCACCCCAAAAAACAGCGTTTATTAATCATAACAAAACATTTAGTGCAGAAAAACTAAATTAATAATCCGTAGCACCTCCGCTACGGTTAATGACCTGAAACAAAAGCTTTGGGGGAGCACCAGGATGCTTCTTAGAACCATAAGCAGCAGGATTCTTAACGTAATTATCGATGACACACTTGCTACGATTCAAACGAACTGCAATTTTTCGATTGCTGAAACCTGCGTGATGAAGCACATCAATCTGACCCTTTTCAACAGCCGAGAGCGATCTTCCGCTAGGCATTTTACTTAGAAACACACAAATTAACATTGCAGAAACAGTTAAAAGCAAAACGGATACAAATAAATTAATAAACGCTATGTTTTTTGGGGTGGACTCATAATTATGTCCAAGTTGCAAACACACAAAAAATCAAAGAATTGTTTCCCCCAAACATTTTTCAGACAATTTGCGACGAATTGAGCTGAAACTTTACAAAATCATACAAAACATTGTAAATTACTAATTTTATATAAAAAAATAAAAATATATGTATTCACTCAGAAAAAAATTAAATTTGAAAAAAAAATTTGGGTGGACTCATAATTATGTCCAGCACTGTACATTAGTTTTTATATGGTCAATTTTTTTGGTAATATTCATGAAGATTTTTTTACGAATTTTTTTCAGAAAAATTTAAATTTGTTCAAAAATCACGATAGTTTGGCGTTGTCTCTTTTGCACAAAAGAATTTGCGAAATTTGCGTGATCTATTTTTTCATTTCTCAGGTTCTCGGAAATATATTATCGGATTCATTACCTAGCACAAATTTAGACATTTTTATGGGAATTGCAAAGATTAATGCAAGTTTTGGGAAAATAAGTCCGCTTGCATCGGCAGACTCGCTAGTTTTCCGCGCTTAAATCGTCATGTGTGGGTGAATATTTAAGCTGACTGCTTTAAATTCGAGTGAGGCCATGAATTTCCTGGGTGATTCTACACCCACCAATCCTGTAAATAATACCGCTTTTGTGCCGACGCAATTTCCACAGGTGAGATTTTATTATTATTGCTGGTTAAACTTATTTGTTTAGAAATTATATGCTTTAATTATTTGAACTATTTTTACAAAAAAAATTTCAGTTTTCGAGCAATAGCCAAAATAATTGTGAGGATTTGCTGCGGAATGCGCCGCAATTCGCTCCCATCGAGGAGACGACCTCATTGCCCGCTTCTTCGTCCCACCACGGCTTTCAGAACGGCAACGATCCATGCGCTCACGTTGTTCACGTGCTCTTATGCTATCATCAGGTGATCTTTTTGTTATTTTTCCTGTAGAGTTAGGAGTTTGTTGATTGAAGTGATCTGCTGATCTATTTTGCATATTCTTTGATTTTTTCATAAACAATTTCTTTTTTGGGGAGCTTTTGCCGCGTTAATTAATAATATCGTTGTTTTGTCATTAAAACCGAAAATTAATAGAAAAACATTATTAATTCGGATTCCACGTTCCAACAAATATAAAATGTTTTTGGAAAAACCAATTTTTAAATTTAACTTTTGTCATAAAAGAACCACATTTATTTTTTAGGGAGGCGAAGACCCGGAATTTATTCGCAAAGCCATTGAAAGTTTGGTGAAAAAATTGAAGGATCGTCGAACGCAATTGGATTCTTTAATTTCGGCGGTTACTTCGGGCGGCAAACAGCCAACAGGTATTTATTTCGATTTCAATTTTTCAACAAAAAAAATCAATTATTCTTCAAAGAATGTTTGTTTTTTAATTAGGTTGTGTCACCATTCATCGTTCACTGGACGGACGACTACAAGTAGCCGGCCGCAAAGGCGTCCCACACGTGGTTTACGCACGAATTTGGCGATGGCCAAATGTGAACAAAAATGAACTGCAAAAGTTGCCAATTTGCATGACACCCAGCGAGCATCCCGACTTGATTTGCATCAATCCTTTCCATTACGATCGAATTGTGTCGTCCGGAATTAGTACCATAGGTTATTTTTCGTTAATTTCATAATATTTTAAAATTTATTTTTTTGTCTTCCACACATTGTTTAATTTTCCAAATATATTTTTAAAGAAATGTCATGTCTTCGAATGGATCCACTGAGTCGAGGCGAGGACACGCCCGGCTACTCCCAATCTCAACTGCTTTCGCACTTCGGACAAACGTCGACGGCGGGACGCTTTGTCGTACCCGCTCAGTTGGAAGCGAAGGACACGAATTTTGCGGATTTTTCAAAAGTCGCCATTGAGTCGGGCGAACCGCTCGAGACGAACTACAATGGCAATGGTGGTGGTGCGGCTGACAAGTTGCCGTTCCTAATGTTTGCTCCCAATCAGCAGCCGTCGTGCGTTGTGTCACATTTGGCGTCGGGGAGTACGATAAGCAATCGTCAACTGCCATCTTTCAATTCTCCGACAAATAATTTCTCGCCACACCAACAACAATCCCCGTCCAATTCGATTGCCCAACTACAGGTGATTTCGATGATGACTACCGTGAATTGTTTCTGTGAATGAACAAAAAAAGTTTTAGAACATTGGTTATCACAACTTTCCTGCAGTGGAGCTAAATGGCATTACGCCATATCAACCGCAACAACTCGCGCCAAACAGCTTTTGGCCTCCAACAGTCCCCAGCCATTCACAAAGCGACAATCGTCAGAATACGTTTTCTGCGAATACTTTACAAAACAACAGTGTTTCGCCCTACGGTCAAAAAATAAACAACGATCACGGCAACAATGACGATCGTGATACGAGCAGTTACGGTTTGGGTAACGCTTTCGTTCACAATACGTACGGCGTACACCGATACTCCAATTTACGATGTGAGCTACATTTATTTTCGGATTTTGTGTTGTTATATTTTAAGTTTCATATTTTCAGATAACCTTGATCAAGTTCAAATTCCCTATACGACGTGTGAGTTTTACTTTGAAGAAATTTGCATTTAAGAAAATTGTTGTAAGATTGTAATATCATTCGGTTACTGCTCATTGTGCCTGCATTTAAGCTTTTATTTTGCTACAATACTAAAAAGAAGTGGCTGGCTTTTCGCAATGTGGCCAGAGAATTGGGTTTAATTTTACCCAATTGTTAAAAAATAAATATTGTGTAATTTGTAAAAAATTGTGCTATTCCTGGAATAGCGGGTTATTTAGTTTTCGTTGTGAAAAAAATGTAATAGAGGTCCATATAGAATGAAAAATTTATTCTAGCGCCCGAACATTGGTGCACTGTTCTCTACTACGAACTGGACACTCAGGTGGGTGAGGCGTTCAAAGCACCTCGCGACTTATCGGAAGTAATAATCGACGGTGGCATGGATCCATCCGGCGGCAGAACGGGCAGATTTTGCCTCGGCGCTCTCTCCAACGTTCACCGCACCCTGGTGTCGGAGAAGGCGCGGTAAGCACATATTTTACAGTTAGGATATTTTATGTATTGAAAATATTTAGAATTCATATTGGCAAGGGAATAATGTTGAAGACTACGGAGGATGGGAGTGTGTATTTGAAGTGTCTTTCGCAAAAAGGTGTTTTCGTTCGCAGTTATTTTCTCGATTTTGAGCACGGTCTTATTTACGGATCTACGGTGCACAAGTTTTGTTCCGGAGCGGAAAAGAAGGTTCGTTATTGAATTTATGTGCATTGTTTGTTATGTCCTATTGGAGTGCTTATAATTTTTTATTATTATAAAAGATATACACATGATAAAAAATTGATTTTTTTTGTATTCAAAAAAATTCAAGTAAGTAAGACTAATTAAATATAAAATTTAGTTGTTTGATCTGCGTTGGGCTTTCGCCGAAATGTGCGAACAGCGCGAAAGCGCTCAGATGGCTGTGGTCGCGCAAGCGTACGCGGTGGCCGGCATTGTACAACGCGTCGCACCGTCGCTAATCGAACGCGCCGGTATCGGCGTGGACGATCTGCGACGCGTTTGTTGTACGATTGCGATTAGCTTCGTGAAGGGCTGGGGCTCTGGCTATAATCGATCGTCGATTAAGGAGACTCCGTGCTGGGTGGAAATTCATCTGCATCGACCCCTTCAATTGCTCAATTTCTTGCTGCAAAAGACAGAATGAAGATGATTTTTTTCGTGCTCATAGTAACAGTAAAATCGGTGAGTTATACACATGTATTCGCATATAGTTACGACTATTTTTTTGTAATTTTTTATTTTATTTGGATTTCGAGATGGGGGAGGCCAGTTCTCAAATGCCGAATCTTAGTATTGAGGAACAAAAATAATTGAAACGCGCTCTTTTTTTGGCTATATAATTTCTTTTTTTTAATTTACGAATTTTTTATGTGGAAATTAATATCAAAGTTCACTATTAGACATTCTTTTTCACTTCTAATATGTAATGTATTCACAAAATTCGAGAAAAAGTGGCAGCCTCGTCACCATTTAGAAAAATTTTAGGAGTGGAGTTAAGTAGTGGACATGCTCTTTTTCCAATATACCAATGAGTTTGAATATTATTTTAGTGATTTTTTAAATAATGTTAATCCGGTGTTCGGTTATATTCTTGAATTTTTCTTTCTGAAATTTATTGAAAAATTTTTTTCAAATTTTATTGTTTTATTTTTTTCAAATTTCATCGTCTGGGATTTTTTTTATTAAAAATATTTATTCACGAATCTGAGTACATGTTTGAGATGCACACTTATTGGAATTCATACTTATTGTAATGCTCATATCTTAGCATATGCTCATTAATTTTATAATTTCACTTATTAGAAGCTTGCCTATTTAATTTTTTTATTAAGCATTCCTTTTTTCAAACTGTAACATTGTAAAAAACTGGGTTCTTAAAAAAGGTTTTAAAGGCACCAAATTTTTTTTGGGATTCAGTTACATAGAATTTAAATTTAGGTTCATTTTTGATTGATTTCGGACCAAGGTTTGATCTAAGCGTTTACTGCGTGACTTGCCTTCTCGTATAATCGTAGTAAGTGAAGCCTGCGCCGTATGGTTAGATCGAACCTTGGTCCAAAATCAGTAATAACACTAGATTTGAATTTTACGAGCCATGAAAACCGGAAAAAATCATTACATTTTTTGAGAAATTATTAAATTAAAAAAAAATTGGTGCCCGATAACCCGTAAGAACTATTTTTAGAATAACCCGAGAAGAATGTTTTTTACATTTATTTTTAGTTTCATGTAAGATAGGCTCTCCATTTTTTTGTAAATTTTTCGTTTTTAAACCCCGAGTGTTTAAAATATTATATGCACGGTGATATCAATGACATTTACAAATTTTGATCTGCAAATAAAAAGAAAAATTATTTTTTAATAAAAAGTTTGATTTTGCATTTTAAACTTTAAATGTTTCAAAACATTTTATATTAATTTTTTTGCAAATATAAATAATGGTTTTTTTTGCATTTTACTTTTTTGGGTTTTACTTTTTGTAAGATTTTTTTTTGAAAATTGTACCTTGCTGTGGTTTTTGTTATGGATTTTCGGACTTTGATGACGCAAAAATCAATTTTTTTAATTTTTGACAGAATCAAATCAGGGCGGAAAACAAGAACGTAAAAAAATTCGGGATTAGGAAGGGGCTATTGATTTCACTTTGGGGGGGGGGGGGCTCATTGATTTTACTTTTTATAATACCTGTGTGTTCATATGTTTTTTTTGTTAAGTTTAGCACTGCTACATTTCATGGTTAGCGGAAATCTACGTGCTTTGTGAACAGTATGTTTCAACCAAATATGTTTCAAATATGCGCCAATATTTTTGCTATTTTGGTTGATTTAAATGATGTAGTTGAAATGGAATTGCTGCTTTCAGCGTTTTAGAGGGACAAAATTTCGATTCAATAACACGTTAGGGAAATGTTAATGGCTAAATTTAATTTGGTCTGAAACAATGACGTCACAGACCCCTCCAACCCTACAAACTACCCCAATGTTGGTCAGGCCGCAATACGTTAAAAAATTGGGTGGGGGGCGAGGGCGGGGTTTGCTATCTGGAGGCTAATATCTGTTATCTTCAACAAATTGATTGTGTTTGATTCTGGAATTTGTTTTTAGTTACTTAATTTTTGCATTAATTGTGGGATGTCGAATACGTCGAATTCGTCGTGTAATTTGAAGAGTGGTATGCCGCTAATGTCTCAATCTTCCATGCACGCTTCGCCTTCTTCATATCAGTATTCGACAGACGGCGGAAATCCGCACCAGTCTCTCGATCCAAATCTGGGCGAACCGTCTCAAATCTCCATCTACAATTCAATGCGTCAGCCAGCGTATGGCCAGCAGCAACGCTTAAGTGCCGGCAGCGTCGAGAAGAGCCCACAGCTTTCCGAACGAATTCCGCCACAAACGGTTAATTGCATTTTTTATTGTTTATTTAATAGAAGCTATTATTTTTTAGGTGATAGATTAACAAATTTTACGTCTAATATGTATTTATTACTGAAATAAGGCCAATGCATTTTTTCAAACTTGCAATATAAAAAATATGAAATGTCATTTGATTTGAATTATGTATTTTTAGCTTATTTTTTTCGTATATTACCGTATTTTACAGCCGAGACCGAGTGCACCGCCGCCGCAGGAGCGGCGTAGTTTGCTGCGCGAAGATAGCAATGTGTCGGCAGATTATGGAATGCGCCAGCCGCAGCCGCCTCAGGTTTACGCGGCCTACCCGTCCGCCTCTCCACAATCCCATCCGCCAAGGGGCAGTAAAACGGCTCAGCAAATCCATGGACCACCTACGCCCTCACAACCGGGATACGTTCACCACCAACAACAGCAGCAACAGTCGGTCCATCCGCAGCAATCTCCTCAAAACTCACAGCAGATGATTCACCCACAACAGCCATACTACGGAAAGGAGGAGCAGAGCCCCTACGCCTATTCATCACAGTCATCGGAACTAATTCATCAGCTTCCACCACAGTCGCCGATTGTTTCTATTCAGCAGTCGATTTCTTCACAAAATACGGCTTTCCAAATCCAACAGCGGTCTTCGTCCATGTCCGGCGGACAGGTAGAGCGTTTTTTAAATAATATATGATTTTATGTTTTCAAATACGTATTTAGCGAATCAATAAAGCTTTTATCACAAAAAAATATTCAAAAATTAATAGATGTTAGAATGTGAGTAAATGTAATAAGAATTTAGAATTCGAAATTGCAAAAAATTCAGCAGCAACAACAGGCTATGCACCATCACCGTAGCGTCGATGACACGTCGATGGGCGGATTGCCGCCACCACCACATCCGAATTTGCATCCGCCCCCGTCTCCACAGGTTGTTAACGTTCAGCATCTACCCACACACGCCTACGTCTCACCATCGCCGCAATCACAGCCGTCTTCCGCGTCGGTTGTGTATGGTGCGCCGGCGTCGAATAACAGTAGTGCTAGCGGAGGCGTCGGCGACAATTTTCAACAGCCACCTACTCCAGGTGGCTTTCACTTTTTTCACTTTTTATGGCTTTCACACTTTGAATTTTATTTTGTTATGTATTTATTTTTTGCGACTTTTTCAATTTATTGTAAAATGTTCTTTTTTGAAATTTAATAACATTAAAAAACCCTCTCTCAATTCGTTTATTTTATTGAATACTTGATTTACATTTTTATGTCTTAACGCATTTTATCGATTTTTTGCAGACAATTCTCATCGAAGCTTTCATATGGTAAAGGAAAGTGGTGCCGACATCTCTCATTCTCAACTTCAAGGTATGCAAGGCTATCCGTCCGCCACGCAGGACTATCTTCATCAGCGCCGTATACAATCCGCGCAACATTCGCAGATGGCCGGCGGCCCACCCACGCAGCAAGTGGCATACCGCTCACAGCACCAGCCAATGGCTCATCATCAACTTCACTCTTCGCATCTGTCTTCATCGTTGGTCGACGACAACGGCGCTGCGTATTGTGCGGAGAACGAGGATGGAATTGTGAGTGATGATGGTGCCATGATGATTACCTCTAATCAACAACACGTTCAATATTCGCAGCAGAAGAGACAGATATCGCATCAATCGGTTAGTTGTTTTTTAAATTATTCAATGAATTTTTTTATTTGTTTTAAATTTTGAAAGAATACGACTTGTTTTGAATAATTTGAATAATTATATTTTCTAATCAATGCTAATTTTTAGCAGCAACATTTTACCGTTGGCCCAGCTGCTATTCCAATTCATTCGGCTCCGCCGCAGCCGCCGTCCGGAATTTCGCACATTCCACTACAGCCAAATTCTGCACAAATACTTGGCGGCACTGTTCCGCCACGCATCTACGTTCACCAACAACAACAGCCACAACATAGTCAGCAGCCACATGGCGTTCACTCCACAGCACACCAGCAGCAACAGCCACATCCTCAACAACAGCATTTAATGGCGATGAATGGAAGTAAGCCTTCAATTCAGCAGCCACAACAGCAACAGATTTTGATTAATAGCGGTACATAGTCATTTTAATTTTAAAGTGTCCATATTTAGTTTTAACTGCATTGCTTGGATTTTTGGGCGAAAATTAATTTACTTGTATTTAAATTGAAAAATGCTTGATTTGCTTCTTATGGGAAAAGTTTTTAATACGGTTAAGCATTTTGCTCGCTCATCCGTCGAGTTCATGTAGAGATTGCGACTTTTTGCGGAAAATATTTTTCATATTTTGAGGTTTTTCATTTTTTATCTTGCTTCTTTTATTAGATATTTTTTGTTTCAAAGCATTGATTTTTCAAATGCATTGATTTTTCTTGTATAGTTTTACAATTAAGGACTGCTCTTATAGTTTATTATGTTTTTCGTTGATTGGTATTATTGTAGGTGCTCCGATGCCAGTCCAACAATTACAACAACAATCACAAGTCATGCCGCCCACGAGACAACAACTAATATACGCTCATCATCAACAACAACAACAATTGATGCCCGGAGGATCAAACGCTGGGGCTTTGAATGTCCCCCAACAACAACAGCAACAGGCTCCGTTGGTTTATGTAGGCTCGCAGCGCTTTTACGCGAATTCGGTAGCTGGACAGCAGCCGGGTGGCCTGTCATCTGCCCCATCGTTGGTGTCGAGATCCGCTATCGCCACGGGACCAACGGAGGGAACAGCAAATGGAAATCCCAAGTTTATGTATCGGGATTTAAAGCGAAAATTCAAATATTTGGTTTATGTACGTTTTGTTTTTGATATGAAAACTAGATGTATAAGTTAAATTTGAGTATTTAATTATTGCTAAATTTTCATCATTTTAATTGCTTTTTTTCTTAATATCATATCAATATGTTCACATATATTTTTTATGGAAGTAAGATCTTTTTAAATGTGATAAAGAAATAGCTTAATATTAGATTTTCAAAAAGTGCTTTATTTTTAGGAGAACGAATACTATCAGGAAGAACTTCGCAATCTCCAGCGAAAATTGTTGAAGTTGTCGCGAGACAAGAACTTTTTGCTTGATCGGTTGCAGGGCTATGAGGTTTTGTCGGATTCGAGCGATGACTCGGATGCCTCTGCGAAAACGGTGGAGGAGCGCCCGCAAAAAATTCGAAGGTCTGATTATACAAATGATAATATATAAGATTTTTGGTTTTTTAATTTTTAATTATAAAAATGCTGATTTTTGAAGTCTTTCAAAAAATTATTATCATTGTAAATGGAATATTTTTGGAATTATAATCTGGAAAATTTAGAAGAGCTCCTACGGCAAATCGGTCCGCCACCGGCACAACCGGTCGAAAGCGTGGCGCTGCGGTGAATGGCACTGGAGCGCCGGCGACTTCGTCCAGCGCTGGCAACAAACGTGGCGGTGGCGCAGGCAACAGAAGCAACGCACAACCACCTGCGCCAACCGAAAGCAAAGGTGAATGTTTTTATGGGTTTTTATTATGTGTAATGTTGTTATGGTTTGCAAATTTATTTTTGTTGTTGTTGAAAAAAGTATTACACATTAGAGTTCACAATGTGCATTGTTTGTTTGTGAGTTTTTCGACAATTTTTATGCATACATATATAATCAAAACTTTTGGAGACTTTTTAAAATATTTTTTTCAAAAAATTGATTGATTGCTTCACATTTATTTTTACATCAATATACTCGATTTTTAGTCGAGAATATTTATGGCGGAAATAACATGGACACGGGGATGACTTCGAATGCTAATTACTATCAGTCCGTTCCCTCTAATCAATTGCAACAACAACATAATTATCAGCAGCAAAATCACGGACAATACGTCAACCATCAATATCAGCAACCGCAATCGGGATATCATCAGACTTCGCAGGTCGTTGAGAACGGGCATCATACTTCACAGCAAATTTCTCAAACGCCATCGCGCACCTCTTCGACCTCGCCTGCCAATTTCAACGCCGGCGACTTTTTGGCGCCAAAGTCGGCCTCATTTTCGATGCCTTACAATAGTTCTTCAGCCATAAACAACACCGGAAACTTTACGGGACCGCCACCACCACCGCCACAGCACAAATCTTCGGTTGGCAGCTATACGACCACCGGATCAGGGAACATAAATACGGTGGCACACGGTCGTCGCCTTTCTCAACAGCAAAATTCACAGCCGCGAAGAAGGAATCCGGGAAATGCATCACAGCCAGCTTCCGTTGGGAGCAGTCATTCTTCCCTACCGCCGCTAAATAATTCAGAATCCGCAGTGGGTAACCAAGGTCAAGGATATCCTACTTTGCCATCGACAGCGCCGCCTTCCGTCTCCACAGCAACGGCGGAATCGTCCGAGGAGGCGGCTGCTGGTCAGAAACCAACTATTTTTGTGTCCTGCGCGGCGCCTTCATCATCATCCTCCGCGCCGACGTTTGGCGCTGACAACATTGGTTCTTCGCATAATATGACTGCCGCTGATACGGCGAAAAATATTCGACGGTCGTCAAGTGACGCTAACTTCCCGGATTTCATTAAGCGCGAGGCGGCGTCGTTTCCGACCACCTCCTCAACTGCTTCGTCCAAATTGAATCAAGATTCAGAGGAATTACATAAATTGCAACAACTGAAATCATCGACAACCACTGGTCAGTATTCCGCTAGCGCATCCATCGGCGGCGGTGGCTGGATGAGTAACGAAGGGCATAAAATGGACACAGGCGAGGTGGGAAGTTTTCCCCACGACTCCAACAATGCCCCAAAAGAGGCGAAATATAAAAGCGGCGGCAGTGAAGAGAATCTCCAGTCATAAGTGTTGGTGTTAGCAATTTTTTAAGTTTATTTGTAAGTGAACTTAAAAAAAGTTTATTTGTAAGTGAACTTTATTTTTATTTTTAGAATGTGTATATTATCCCAAGTTTTGCAAGGTTTGTGAGGATTTGAGTGGAGATTGATTGCAGCAACAGCGCCCTGGGCTTTTTGTTTTATTCTTTAGCAGCGAAGTTTTAATATTCCAATTTTTTAATTTCATTATCTGTTATTAACGTTTTTGAAATAAAATGCTGTATTCTTGAAACATTTTTGACGGAGGTAAACTTGTAAATTACGACTCAACAATTCTTTCTTACGATTTGTGTTTCATTAAGGATTTGAATGTTAATATTGGCTATTATAATAGAGGTGTAGAGATGGGCCTAGCTGGAAACATTATATGCATTGTGACTGGTGTGTACGCAGGCGTTTACTTGAACCAGAATTTCGACCTGCCCAGGCTACCGTCGCCGCGCGAGATTCAAAAATGTGTAACCGACTACTTGGACGAGCACAAAAAGAAATAGTAACGACGACGTATTTCGTGGAGTAATGCGTGTGATTTTTTGTGCAGATATTTTTCTTGAATTTTTTAGTTTTGTTAGTGTTGTTGTAAATAAATTTTTCATTCTAAAGTTTTATTCGAAAAAAATGTGATTATTCCTCGCTACATCCCTTTTACAGTTTGCTAAAATAAATTCTTTGTGTGTATTAAAATTGTTTTCTTTCTCATGACATTTTTTTCGATTAACAATAGGTATGGCGGCGACGAAACAACTGAAAATTGCAGATATATTTTCGCGCTTGGCGACCGCTCAAAAGAGGGCAGCACAACCGTCGGACGCTATCGTCTCGTCATCGTGTGAAAACAATGGAAAAATGGCTGGCGGCGCTGAGAAAGAGCCACCGAGCAAGAAATCGAAGTGAGTTTTTTTTCGTTTTTGATTGGAAATATTTTTTGTTTGTTGCTTCTTTGGTAATGAATTTAATTATTTTTTAAGAACCGATTAAAATTGGTTTTCAAATTGTTTTTTTTATTTAATTTATTTTTTTAATAGACTAAAAATGTTTTTTCTTTAAATTGACTAACAAAATTCAGGTTCTTATTGTAGGAAAACACAATTTATTATTTTGCTATTGTTTTTACCATTTCTTTTCTGGTGGCCACTCAAAAAAATTTAGCCTTATATTTTGATTTACTTTATTTTTTTGTTTATGATTTACTTTATTTTTTGTCATTATCTAATTGTAACGGTTTGACGTTACTGTATTCATACTGTAACCGTTTAACTTTACGGTAGGCATATGTACGGTTAATACGACACACATATGTATGAGTGCCAGCACATACATATGTGCTACGTACAACACAAAAGCCGATGAGCAATCAGCCTTGCTTGCACCGTCTGTGGACAGGAAGTGAGCCGAGAAAAGGTTAGAAGAGAAAAGAAAAGTGGTAAGAAAAAGGAAAGAAAAATGCAAATGATTAAAAAGCGCCAAAAGTAGAATTGTGCAAGTGTCTTTGTGCAAAAGCTGCTGGTGTAAACAACTTTAAATGTTTTGGGAAAGTGAATATATTTCTGGTGTAAAACGTGATAATGTGGAAATTCCAAAATGGTCAGAATTTCCCCCAGCTCGAGAGATAAGATATCAGACTGTAGATTGAGCAAAGAGCGATCAACGCTCAACGAAATAAATATCAGGTTGAAAGTTGATTCCAGGTCAGTCGGCCGACCAGACAAGTGTGAGAGAATTTGTGTGAGATTTAATGAAGCTTTATCGTCCACATATCCAACGTGGATAGGAAGAAAATCCATCTAATTCCTTCTGAGCTCTCAACCCACACGTACTGTCTAGGAAGATCCACCCTCTGGGTCCAAGTGAATACTAACGGAAAGTGCACTCCGAGTATTTCTCTTCTTTACTCAAGTCATCACAGTATATTTCTCTTCACTCAAAAGTATCGCTGAAAGCGATAAGGCCAATTCGTTACTTAATTTTTGGATATTTTTGAGGTGCATATTGCTCTGCATACTGTTTTTGTACGTTTTTTGATGAAAACTTAGGAGTGACGCTGAACAAAACTTCGCTTCACGAACGGGTGGCTTGAAGCCCAAAGATAAAAATGAGAAAAATTCGGCGTCCGCCGACAATATTCCGACATCCACTGGGGCAGAAACGAAAAATGGTAAATTGATTTGCGGCTCATTGGTGGAGCCGGGTTGGCGAAACGCGCTCAAGGACGAGCTCAACAAACCCTACATAACGGAGATTTCAAATTTTTTGGATGCTCAATTCAAAAAGGTATTTACATTTTCGTTTATGTATATTTTTGTTTATTGAGTATTTATTTGTTTTCTAAAAAATTTTATTTTAATTTTTTTAATTCTTTATCAATTTTTTTAAATAAAATAAATTTTTCTTTTAGTCGGTTAAAGTCTTTCCGCCGCGAGAACTCATTTTCAATGCTTTCAATTTGACGCCATTTAACGAAGTTCGCGTGGTACTCATCGGACAAGATCCTTATCACAATGACGGACAAGTAATTATTTTTTATACATTTTTATTTTTATGGATTGAGTTTTAAGCTTATTTGTATTATTTGTGAAAAAAATTGAATTTTTTATAACGAGTAAAATTTAGGCTCACGGACTGTGCTTTTCGGTGCCGAAGGGAGTGCCACCGCCGCCATCCCTCAAGAATATCTACAAGGAGTTGGCTGTGGAAATTCCCGATTTTCGCATTCCCAACCACGGCTGCCTTCTGCCCTGGGCGTCACAAGGCATCTTTATGCTTAACGCTACACTTACGGTCGAGTAAGTTTTTTTTATTTTAATTGAGAAATTATTTTAAATATAGGGCCTTAGGCTCGTGTCCCCCCGAAATGCAGAATCACGAAATGCAGAATATCATTGAAAAGAATATTTATTCAATCTCATTTTATATCTCATCTGTCTCACGAAAAA